>JAUTBS010158189.1:0-12204 GCA_032361285.1 Aequorea victoria | reverse complement strand
AAAATCAAGGAGGAAGTTACCAAACAAGTGAACGCCAGTTTTCTTCAGGTGACAGAGTACCCCCAGTGGGTTGCTAAAATTGTCCCTGTATCAAAGAAGGATGATCGGGTACGAGTTTCTATCGACTTTCGAGATCTTAACAAAGCAAGTCCTAAAGACAATTTCCCTTTGCCACACATAGACGTCTTCGTGGACAATACTGTTGGACGTGCACTGTTTTCATTCATGGATGGATTCTTAGGATATAACTAGATTTTCATGGCACCTGAAGACAGAGAGAATAATACGTTCACCATGCTGTGGGAGACATATTGTTATAGGGTTATGCCTTTCGGTCTGAAAAATACAGGAGCCACGTACCAACGTGCTACAACGGCATTACTAAATGACATGTTACACAAAGAAGTGGAAGTATACGTCGATGATATGATTGTTAAATTCAAAGACCATGAAGAACACACCCCAGCCTTGGAGAAATTCTTCGAGGGAATCAGGAAGTACCGAATGAGGTTGAACCCACATAAATGTTCTTTTGAAGTTACCACAAGCAAGATATTGGGATTCATCATTACTCAAAGAGGGATAAAAGTGGATCCCTCCAAGATCAAGGCAATTTTGGAAATGCCTCCCTCAAAAACGAAAAAAGAGGTTAGAGGATTCCTAGGAAAAAATTAGTTCATTAGTCGTGTCATCTCAAAACTGACTACAACCTATAAACCTCTTTTCCATATGCTCAGAAAGAATACCAAATTTTAGTGGGATCAGCATTACCAGAATGCCTTTGAGTCAATCCAAGAGTATCTACAAAAACATCTAGTGCTTTCCCCTCCAAAACCAGGCAAACCTTTGATCCTGTACTTATCAGTGAATGAGTCTGCAATGGGTTATATGCTGGCACAAGAAGGGGGCAACGGCAAAGAAAGGGCCGTGTACTACTTGAGCAAGAAAATGACAGACTGTGAAGCCAGTACACGCCGCTGGAGAAAACCTATTGGGTTTTAGTGTGGTCATCTAAAAAGTTACGACACTACATGCTGGCATACCCTGTAGTGTTGATTTCTATAATATACCCACTTAAGTACCTATTCAAAAAACCTGTGCTGACAGGAAGATTGGCTCAATGGTTGCTATTATTGGCCAAATTTGAACTGCACTACAAGAGCAGGAAATTGATAAAAGGACGAGCTGTAGCAGAGTTCTTAGCAGATCATCCAGTTGAAGGAAAAGAAGAATCAAAATTTTAGTTTTCCCGATGAAGACGTGATGATAGTTCAGAATGAGCTGTGGATGTTATACTTTGACGGTTGTCATGCCCCAATTTGGGAATGGTGACTGGCCATGAATTGTGGGCCTTAACCCAACAAGCCAAGTAAGTCATAATCAATTTTAGCTAACTATATGCTAAAATAACATTCCATTTTATAAATTTAATACTTAAAATTATTTTCCTTATATAATTGGGTCAAACAGCCCAAGAAGAAATCATAAAGAGGTCCAAACATGACATAAATGAGTTCATAGCCCAACATGATATCTCAACAACTCATAGTCAATATGATTAATTTTATTCAAATGCGAAAGCAGAAATAATTTAATTATTTAATCAAACAAGTGTGAAAGAAAAATATATAAGCATGCATGATCCTAGAGGTCCTTAGACTGGATCCCTTGAAGCAGTCGAGTCCGTCAATAGCTTCTTTTTTGATTACCTGAAAGTTTTAATATTCTACATCAGCAAAAGCTGGTAAATAAAACACGCATAGTAATACAGTTCCAAAATAGGGATAAAAATAGATTTGTACACTAACATAATCATGGAAGGAGGTATATATAATATCAAAAAGTTTATACGTTCAAATCATTATTTCGTTTCATTCTCATATCATGTTTGCATTTTATTTCATTATATATCATCATAACGCCTTTACAATCTTGTATCATTAATTTAATTCGTAACATCTTTTTATTGTTTCACTTTAGTCCTTATTAATCTTATATACGTATATAGATATGTATATATGTATATATTCACTCTATTCTATTTCATTTCGTTTTATGCATTTCATTCGAAATCTCATTCCAATGTCTCATTTCATTTCATTACTTTTCTCTTTCACTTTCTTTAAAAAATACATACGTTTTTTCTCAAGTTAGACATCAAGTGTCCTCATCTCATAATAATATGGTAAAGACGATATGCTCATACAAGAGTGGGAATAAAACAATCCATACAACAGGAACGACCAGTGCATATATAAAGTATCAATGCCAATTACTCGGGGTCTCTTGACCCTTGGATCCAAATATCGAACTTAGGATCACCACGGGTTGGCAGCCCAAGACTTTTCCCTAATCGATTACGGTTAAGGTCACCGAACACACCCGGGTTGTCCCTTAACCGTTGAGTCAACTAAGGTCAACAAAAATTCAATTGGTTCTTTTTCCTACCTGGCCAAAGTCACTCCCGAAGAGGAACTATCCCTTGGACTTTTTTCATATCCCAAGAATATTCAATCTCATGATCGCACCATATATATAATAAAGAGTATCTTTTTTCATAACATATTTTATAACACATCATCATCGTTCTTTTCATAATACTTTCCATTTATACCTGTTGTATATCATAACTCATTTCGTTTAGTTTCACAGTAAGCTTCATCATACATTTCATATACGTTTTACTTAGCCTTATAATACGTTTCTTTGGCTTTATAACACATATTTTATTTATAACTCATCATTCACGATTTTATTTATTAATATATTTCATCCTACTTTTCATTATATTTTATAAGAAAATATTTTATTTGGAACTCTTTCTTATTATAGAAAAACAGTTAGTGATGAACTCTTTCTTATTATTCTTTTAAGAAATCATTTAGTATGGACACACCTTTTAAACTTTAAAGAGAAAAACAATTTAATAAGAACTCTTTCTATTAAATTCTTTAGAAAAACACTTTAGGTAGAACTCATTTTCACACGTTTTATTTAGTTTTATAGAAAACGTTTTAACAGGAAATTTATTCCTTAATACTTTAAGGTGTAAGAAAACATTTTAGTAGGAGACTTCTTTTCAATACTTTTTCTTTTAGTTTTTATAGAATGTCCAAGTTTACAAGCCATTTTAATAAGAATACTATTTGTTTAGTTTTATAAGAAATGTCTTAGTAAAGAACTCTTTGAAATCTAATTTTAGTAGAAAAATATGTTGGTAGAAAGCGCTCTTCATTTAATAGGAGAAATTTTTGACAAGAGACACTACTAATTAGGAAAGCATTTTGGTAAGAAATACTTTTCATAAGAAAATATTTTGGTAAGAAATATTTTTCATTGTATCTTAAAGGGGAACATTTTAGTAAGAACTCTTAAAACTCTTTAGGGATACATTCAGAGTAAGATTCCTTTTTTATTCCATAAATAAATAAATACATTTCATGATATATAGGATATTCAACATGTAATGATGACAAACCTTCTTTATTTAAACTTTTCACAATACTTTTCATCACACTTTTCATTTGGTTCCGTTATCTACGGTTACCAAAGTATCACATCAATTCAACGGTATAGAAACAACTTGTAATCATTCGTTTAATAAGTTCTTTCACAACATTTATATCGTGATTCTTTAGATCATATACTTTTAAAGTTATCAACATAATTCTCCTTCAAATCATTTAAGGAATATAAAGTTTTATTTCAAGTATGCTCGAGTAACCCATTATCAACAAAATAGTTCTACCATGATTTTAAAGGAAAATTATTTTTATCATTTAAAGCATTAAAACATTTACTTCACAATAAGTTTGGGGATATGGGAGGTTTAATAGAAAATACGTAGTATGAGAGCCACTCACCTCGAGGTCCATGCTAAGCTCTAAGAAGGAGCAATACAATCTACTCGTCATCCTGATGATGTAACATAATAAGCAAGATAGACATGCAAGTTAATAACTAATTTAACCAACCAAACGGACCCTGAACCCATTTGATATTTTCCATATTTGTTTCTGGTCTTTAATTAATTTATTTTAACATTAAACTGATGCCCAAACAGGGCTTAGACATTAGAATTAATCTTTGAATTTTATTCGAATTGTTCCGACCATGAGTCGACACAAAAGGCCTCTGTGTCGACTCAAACAGGTCACAAGGCAGGGGTGAGTCAACACCACAGGGCTGTGGGTCGACCCAATGTGTTCTGTCAAGGTTTCAAAGGGGCAGTGGATCGACTCATAGAGCCTGTGAGTCGACCTAATGTGGTCTGTCAAGTGTTAAGGGTCGATGCCAATGGGCGCTGGTGTCGACCCTGGTGTGTCATGGTCACTATGAGTCGACACCAAGGGGTCTTGGGTCGACTCATGGGGCATACAAGGCACTGTGGATCGACTCAACATGAGTGTGAGTTGACACCAAAGGTGTAAGGATCTCGGCATGGTCGCATGTGTCGACTCTTAGGGCTTGTGAGTCGACACAAGGCAAGACAGCCTCCATGAGTCGACTCATGAAGGTCATGAGTCGACACCAAAGCACGGGGCCCTTCGTCTTCGTTGCTTGGGTCGACTCAGAAGGAGCTTGAGTCGACCCAACTGCTCGCGACAGCCATGGCTGGTTGCTGGAGCATGGGTTTTTCTTGGTTTTTAGATTTTTTTCTACTCTTTAATTATTATTAATGATATTTTATCAAGTTTAGGGGTGATCTAGACATATCTTGTTAGTTGATTACAATATAATTTCATTCAATTATTTTTTGTTCAGAGATATATATGTATATATATCTGCTATGAATTATATATATATATATATACTGTCGTATATATATATATCCATTATCTAAGGCTCGATCTTTGATTCTAAGATATAACTATGGTATAAACGTGTTTACATACATACTTTAGGAGTTTGATTATTTAACTAAACAATAATTTTAATGTGATAATATATATTTGTATATATATATATTCCTACTGTAAAATAAGAACAGAGGCTTTGTACATATCCAAAATCACCGAATGATGATGAAGACAAGGATGAAGAGAATGGTCACGGTGATTAATGCCCACGTCGAGTGGTGGTGGATGACAGAGCAGGTGGTGGCTGGCAGCGATGGGGGCAGTGTGGTGGTTGGAGTGTGAGGGAGATGATTACAGAGGGAGAGGGGTGAGATTTTGAGAGGGAGAGGCTCCCTTTTTATAAGGGGAAGGGGAACAATTTTGGTGGGATAGATCACAATATTCTCTCCCTAAACCTTATCTCTAAAATTTTGAATGGAAGGAATCCAGCTGTCATGCAGCATCCTTCCTTATCAGCAGCTTCTATTTTCTTTTTTCTTTATTTTTTTCCTTCTTTAGTTCCTTCTTTCCCTATTTAATTGGATACTAACAAATCAGGTTATTTTATCCTAATATTTAAAATTTTCTTATTATTTTTAATTTATTTGATATTAAGGGATTTCCTTTTTAATTTTGCATACTATTTTGGTAATTCCTTTATTCCCTTTAATTAATAGGAGTTGCCAAGATTTATTTATTCTAAAAATCTTTTAAAGTTCATTAATAATTTTTTTTTTTTATACCTATTTGGTAATACAATTAACTCTCTTTTATTAAATCAATATTAACATATTAAATTCTATTAATTGGAAGTTATTATTTATTAGTTTAATTAATTACCTTTTTACTAGTTTGTTTATTTTAATTAATTAATTGTATTATTATAATAATTACTTTAAAAAAAATTAAATTTTTACCGAATTTTACATTCCCTATGTACCTTTTAATTTATTTTATTTTATTTTATTTTTATTACTTGCATCATTTTAGGTTAATAAAAACAAACCCTTTCAATCGAATTAAATTGGGAATTCATCAAAATTCAACACAACTTAGTATTATTGTCCATGTGAAACGATATTCAGTCTTAACCGCTATTCTACGGAATAGTTATTTTTACTCGATTTTTATAAATATTATTTTTAATCACGAACGATGACAGATCAACTTCCAACAAATTTTATTTATTCTATTTTATATTTGACATTTTCTTAAATATAATATGAATATTTTTTTTTATATAAATACCTCGCATCTTTTTCCATTTCTCTCATCTCCCATTTCTCTCATCTTTTATGTAAATAAATATATAATTAATTATATATGGTTTAATATATAATTAATTATATATAGTTTGCAGTATTGATATTGAAAAGAAGTTAATATGATAAAATTATTAACTTAAAAATATTGACATAAATTAGATACTAAAATAAATAAATAAATATATAATTAATTATATATAATATTTTTTTATTTTATATGATTTTTCTGTGTTGATCTTGAAAAGAAGTTAAAACTCTTATCTTAAAAATATTGACACAAATTAGATGTCAAAATGAATAAATAAATAATTAAAGATGTTAAAATAAATAAATATATAATTAAATTATATAAAAATATATAGTCTACTCAATTGGACAAATATAAAATGTATAAATATTTATTGTTCAACCGAATAATTTTACTTTTTTTAAATAGTTATTCGGTAAAAATCAAGGTTTTGAGTATATTAAATGTTAAATATTTAATACAAAATTAAAATACTCAAAATAAAAATAAATAATAATACTTTAAGAATGTTCGTATGTACGGAATTTTAATTAAAATTTGCTTATATTTAAGGTGACGGTCAAATCGTACAGTATTAATTTAGATACACGTATCTTTGAATCTCAGGTGATTAGATTCTTGCTATTTATGTTTCAAATAAATCTTCATAATTTCTCAAAAATTATTCTAAATACAACTGTTCAAGAAAAATATATATATTTTAATACTTGTAAATAAAATTTCATGATATACTCTTCTGCAAAACTCATGACATAACTGTTTCAAAGAATAAGAAAAGAATAATTATTCTCTTATTTATATATGGTGCCATCATGAGATAAGATTCTTGGGATATGAACCAAGTCCAATGAATATTTCTCTTCGGAGATAAATTTGGTCAGTTAGGGAACAGAACCGGTTTGAATCTCGTGTTGACCCTAGTTGACTCAACAGTTAAGGGACAGTTCCGGGTGCGTCCGATGACCTTAACTGGAATCGTGTAGGAAATAATCTCAGGCGCCAACTTGTGGTGACTTTATTTTCTCGATATTGGATCCATGGGCAAAAAGGTCCCGAGTTATGATGTGCCATTTATACTATTATGCTCAGGATGTTCCTAGAGGAATTGATTGATTGATTATTCTCACTCTTTGATGAGCATGTCGCTATACCATATTATGATAATACTAACATATTATGTCTTATGATTTGAGGACGACTGATGTCCATTTTTAATAAAGTACAAGAGAAAAGATATATATTTTCATGAAATGAAAATGACATAAAATGAAAATGAAATGAAATGATGGGTTATGTATTACCCTTTTGATTATACTGTAGATGTCATGCCACGATTATCTTATCGTACAAACTATTTGAATCCCTGTTTTAGAACTGTATTGTACTATGCACGTTCCATTCACCAGTTTATACTGATATAGCTCCATGACATTTTTTCAGGTCTCCAGTAAGGAGAGTTCTAGTTGATGGACTGCTGCGTGGGATCCAGGACATATGACCTATAGGACATTTTATTACATTTGCTTCCGCATGTTTAATACATTTATCATAGATTCTATGACATCATTGTGATGAGACATTGGGCTGTTTGACCCATTTATGTCATGTTTGGATATTACTATTTAATTCATGGAAATTGATATTATTTTAACATATAGTTAGCTAAATTCATGTTAAGACTTACTTGGTTTGTTGGGCCAAAAGCCCATAAACCATGGCCGGTCACATTTCCCAATTCGGGGCGTGACAGCTTAGATCATATAGACAAAATTCGAGAAGCCTTAGCACTCAGAACAGCGGTCTACCAGTAAAGAATGAAGAAATACTACGACAATAACGTCAAAAAAGAGAGTTTAGAGTATGAGACTTAGTCCTACGAAAGGTATCTCTCACCACCAAGAATCCTCGAGAAGGAAAGCTGAGGCCAAGCTGGAAAGGACCTTATCAAGTTGAAGATCAAGTGAGATCTGGGGTATACCGACTGAAAGATGCAAATGGTAAAACACTTCCACACGCATAGAATGTCGGGCACTTTAGAAAGTACTACCAGTGAGACATTGTAAAACGTTTTCAATAAAAGTATCATTTTTTCCAACAGTTTCTACTTGCTACTTTATGTTTTCCTCCTATTCAACAACCAAGTCGCTTGAGGACCTAGTCGGTCAAATAACGATTGGATCGCCTGAGGATCCAACCGAGGACCCAGAGACTTCTACAAAAATTCAACAGTCAGGTTGCCTGAGAACCTGGTCGGCCAAAGAACGGTTGGATCGCTTGAGAATCCAACCGAGGCCCCAAAGACTTCTACAAGAATTCAACAGCCAGGTCGCCTAAGGACCTGGTCGGCCAAAGAAAGTTGGATCGCTTGAGGATCCAACCGAGGCCTCAAAGACTTCTATAAAAATTCAACAGCTAGGTTGCCTGAGGACCTGGTCAGTCAAAGAATGGTTGGATCGCCTGAGGATCCAACCAAGGCCTTAGAGACTTCTACAAAAATTCAACAGTCAAATCGCTTGAGGACCTGGTCAGCCAAAAAATGGTTGGATCGCCAGAGGATCCAACCTAGGCCTTAGAGACTTATACAAAAATCTAATAGCCAGGTCGCGTGAGGACCTGGTCAGCCAAAGAATTGTTGGCTCGCTTTAGGATCTGCCCAAGAGCTCAAAGAATCCGACATAAGCATTAAAGACACCAACAGAGCTCAAATCGGAGCTAATCAATGGACGGATTGTGTAGTGGGTCTGACCGAGGCTCAAAAAATAGGTAAACTCCACAATCAGATCACTTTAGGATCCGGACAGGTCAATCTAATGATCGAATTAAAGCCGACCGAGAGTCTAAAGACTTAGGAAATTTCTCTCACTAGATTATTTTAAGATTTAGTGGTCGAATTATTTAAAAAAACCCAACCGAGACCTTGAAGACTTAGTAAAATCTACAACTATATCACCCCATAATCGGGTCAGCAAAAACAGAAATAGGGCTACTAGAAAACCCGATCAAAAACTTGAGTACTTAGTTAAATCATGAAGAACTGATCGAGGTACTTAACACTTGAACAAAATAAAAAATATATATAAGGAGTCATTCATCAAAAAATAGAGAGACGACCGAGACATTCAACATTTAGAAAAATAAAAGTACAGAAGGAAAGTAAAACATTCATTCAGACTAGAGAGAAGGCATTCAAAAATCCCTTTTCATTCATTCTGTAGAATTGTTCTTACAAAGAGAGTACATAAACAAAACCTTTTACATAAAAGCTAGGAGGGTGGTGAGGCAGTCTTTCCTTCCTCTGCTGATTGGGCTTCGGCCTCTTCATTATCATCCCAGAAGAAGGAAGAGAAGTCAATCTCCTTAAAGGTAGCGGCGACTCGAGCCTTCATGGCATTGAAACCACTGACATAATAATCAGTGGTCTCAAGGCTGAAGTCTTCAAAGGACTTGAAGGTCTCGACCGCCTCTTGCTCGGCCTTCACCAGTTTGGCTGAGGACTCGGCTGCTTGAGCTTAGGCATTTGTAGCCCTCCTTTCTGTTGCCACCACCCCTGCCTCCATCTCTCTGACCTTCTTCTCGGTGCAGGTCCTCTCTTGTTCGCCTAAGGTTTTTGCCCTCTCGGCCTTGATCTTCGCTTGCTCCTCCTCCTTGACCTAGACGGTGGCCCTTTGTGTCTCAGCGTTGGCCTTCTTCAGATCCTCGCCCAATTTTGCAAGTTTTTTTTGCAAGGCTGAGACCTTTTTTCTTTTACCAGCAGCAAGGGCTTCGCGCTGGTAGCATCGGCCCGATAGGTGGACTGCCCGAGCACAAGCCTACAAAACAGACACACTAAACAAAGTCAACTAACAAAAAGTAAAAATAAAATCAAAAAAATTGAGAGATTAGAGATTTACCCGGATAAGGTCAGGGATCAGCTCCTAGGCCATGGGAGTCACACGAGTCTCTAAAAAGAAGGGGCTCAAGTTCCCAACAAAATCTTCCATCTTCGCTCGGGCTATGTTGAAGTTAATCAACATCTCCTCAGGCAGAGTAGCGGCAGAAGGGCTCGAGGTAGGAGGGCTAGCAGTAGTTGCCGAGGGACCGATGGCAGGTGGTAGGCTGGAAGCTGTGGGTTCAATCGGAAGGGGGGCTAGAGGAATCTCCACTAAAGGAGTGGGCCCTGACGGGAGATGATCCTCTGAATCAATTTTTACCACGTCGGTCGTCAGGACCTTGGCAACCGAGGGAGGAGTTTTCCTTAGCTTGTTCGCAACAGAGGCCCCGACTTTTCCAGTGAGCCGAGCCCGCACCTTTTCAAGATGGGCCTTCTCTGGCCTTTTCGACATTCCTGCTAAAAAAAAAGAACCAAAAGATGAGCAAATCAGAAACAAGTGAAATGAAAAATTTAAAGATGATAGAAGAGAAAACTAACAAAATAAATAAAGAGAGAAGATTCTCACTGGGGGCAGCAGGGCTGAGCAGCCAAGAACTCAGCCTCTAAAGGGTCACCAGGAAGCTGAAAGATCTGGAGTGGATGTCCCGAGCCACCTTCGCCCTCGCCTTCGCCTCGCTATCTATAAAGGGCTCGACAGAGATATCTCCCAACTGAGGCCTCCCCCAATATGGGATGACCTTAGGAGTATGGAAATCCACCTCCTCCGAAGGTTGAAACTCCCATTCCTCATCAGAAATAAAGAAGTACCTCTCATTTCAATGTTTGTTGGAGAAGGGGCAGTCTTGGATTAGTGCTCGGTCATCAGTCCGAGACTGAAAGAAATACCATCCAAGTTATTTTTCCTTGGGCTGGTAGCAATGAAGAAACTCTCCAATAGTGAGATGGAATCGTCCACCACTGGCCTCCTCTCACAAGATGATGGTGTAGAATAGAATCCTTCAGGCATTGGGCATAAGTTGGCATGGGGCCAATCCTAAGAAGTCTAAAAGGTCTCGGACAAACCTAAGGAAGGGTAGCCAAAGGACGACAGCAAAGGAATTCTCATACAAGCACACCTTTCCCGACGAGCGAGAGCATTCTCAATCATCGGGCTTTGTGACCCTACAGACCACGGATGAAGGAATCGAAAAATTCTCGCACAAGAGCTCTATGTCAGAGGCTCGGGAAATAGAAGGAATGGCCTCGGCCATGAAGAGCTGACTACCTTCCTCAAAGAGGCGGGCAATGGAACTGAAAGTCTCCTCACCGTCATGCGATAAGGGAACCGAGATAGTGGTCTCGGAACCAGAGGGGAAAATATTGGTCTCAAAGGACCAAATTTCTTGAGGATATTCCATCGTCCCCCGTTTAAGTAAGGGAAAAATAAACCTAACAATGGTAGAGGCTTCCCTAATGGCTTGACCGAACAAAGGGTATTCGAAAATGAAAAAGTCAATAGGAGGAGGGAGAGAAGAATTTTTAAAGAATGAGGCTACCCTATTAATAAAGAAAAGAGGATATGGAGGAAAAAAGTAGGGGTAAGGCAAGAGTTCTAGTTCATAACTCGAAGAAGCCAGGGTTGGTTCTTCGAGAATGGGGGCACTCGAATGAAGAAGAAAAAGAACGAGAGGGAGTAAGGAAACTTATTGATAAAAAGTGAAAACAGGCAACTTCAACTGGAGGAAGAAAGATTTTTGCAGAGATCTTCTCAGAGAAGAAGGCATAGATCGCTGGGGAGTTTTCGGAGTTATGATACAAGAATGAGAAGTCTAAAAAGGATGAGAGAGCCACCCTCTACACATATATATAGGCAAAGGACGAATGGTCAAGATTAAAACAAACAACTGGATCCAACGGTTCTAAAAACTGAGCAATCTCAGCTGTCCGACGTGCAATGGCCGACGGCTAGGATTGATACACGTGTCGGTCGGAGCCCAAGCGCCCGCCATTTTCTGCCATTTGAAAAGACTCCCCATTTAATGAGAAGTGTAATGACCCGGGTTATTATAAAACCTAACCTAGGCGTAATTTTATCCTAATTGGTTTAACAAGTGTTTAAACCCTAGAATTCATACTCCATAAACCATAATGGTGTAATTAAAGGTTCAACACTAAAATAGATTGAGTAAATAAAGTGGTGAACTTAGAACCTAATTAAATTTA
>JAUTBS010158079.1:0-10316 GCA_032361285.1 Aequorea victoria | reverse complement strand
TAATATTATTTTTCCTTTGAAAGACCGAGTTTTCATACACGGTGCGAATTCAGTCTTGATTTACTTTCACTTAATTCATACAACCCTGGGAGTTTATGCCTCGCACAAGTACTATTAACTATTTATGGACAAAACATCAAATTTTATTCAAGAGCAATGTCAAATTTTAAGAGTGTACATGAATTGATTTATTGGATTTAGGAACTTTAATTTCAATCCAATTGTAAATATTAAATTGATTGGTTATGTAATTCTAATCTATGTCAGAAGAGAGAACTAATAAAATAAAATAAAATAATAAATCAAATCTAAATTCTTTTTTTTTTTTTTTCTGACGACGGTATCTACGCTTTGTTTCGATTAATTTTTTCGGGTACACGTAGTTTCTCCATTCTACATATACTAGGTAATTTTTGAACCTAAGTTTTGGATAATTTCAAGAGAGAATAAGTAATGAAATTTTACCATTAATTAACTTTTTAAGATTTAAATTATAAACTTGTTTAATGGTCTGACCAATTAAGATAACTCATGAATCTAACTTATTGATTTATTATTCATCGTCATCCATACCAAACAAACAACACAATTAAATAATTCATATTTTTAATTTGCATTAAATTGAATCAGTTGAATAATTGAATTTATATAACTTTTTTGTTCACCCTATTAAATTTGTTAACAAAAGTTGGGATATGTTAAAAAAACAAAAAAACAAAAAAAAAAAAGTTGGGCCAGAAGATAGTACATGAACCCACCGGTTGAATCTGCGGGTCATCTCTACTGATGAATAAACCGGATTCATATATTTCCATTCTCCCCGATGTTGGTGATTGAAATTCAAAGTTCGATCGAGAATAAACTACACAATCTCTCCGGTCTCTCTCTCTCTCTCGCGCGCGCAGGCTTGTATATTTGTATAGGCATATCTATGGCTTTGAATATGCATTATGCATCCAAGAATCTCAATTTCCTGTATCTCTCCAATTTATGATTTCAAATTGAGATTGTAGAAAAACCAGCCATGACGGGTTGTGAGTATTAGTTTCTCGAATATTTGAACGGTACGGTAGCAATCGCCTCTTAATTTGTTAATTGTGTCGAGAATCTAGCTGTCTCTCCCAAAAATGTGGATTGGGTCATTCACAAATTTAATTCTTGGGTTATCTAATTTTTAGTTTGTATTTGGTTTTTTGATCAACGAAACATGTTCTTTAGTGTATAATCACAGTTTTGCATGTGGGTACAATGAGTATTCTTATTCTAATTGTTCCGGAGTTCCTGTTTACAGAGAGTTAGAGATCCGTCGGCATGGAATCCAGCAAAGAAGAGGAGCATGTTTTTCTCAATCGCGCTTCTCGAGCAACGAGAGGCAAACGGTATGTACAAATTAATCATTTCTGCTGAAGATGGCTTCAGTTATCTTGTTTAGTCGTGTAGGAATAATTCGTGTCTAAAAAGAACTTTTAAATACAAATTTTATTAATTAAATAAAATTCTAATTTTATAAGTTCTGTTGACTAAATAATTTTTTTATTATAATTACATAATTTAATTATGAGTTGGATCTTAAAATAAAATATAATTAAAGAGGTCATAAAAAGAGTTTGAAAAAGTGTAAAAGGTGGGAAAAAAGTGAACACATTTTACTATTAATTATTGATTGAAGACGAGAAACTATCATTCTTAAATTGACACATAAATGTCAGTATTAAAAATTGAAGCTGCTTGGATTTTTTTACCCAAAATGCTCATCAAAAATCTCTTTCTACAACTCATGTTATTTCAGAATTTTGAAGGGACAATTTGAAAAATATACCACTCCACTAGTCTCATTTCTCGCAACTAATTTGATTTCTACTCATATTGTAGGTAACTGTTTCAGGTTTTTTTTAAATAAAAAAACTCTTCATTCTCTCTTTTTCCCTTTCTCTGTATTTTTTCTTTAATTTAAAATTTTTATTGCAATAAATTAAAAATTGCACAAGCATATCGTGTGCCACGGACTATAGTAATTATTGTGTCGGTTGTTGGGATATTGCTGAGCCATCTACAATGTAGAAAAGTGGAAATTATTTTGATTTTGAAAGCATTTGACACTGTATTGATGCTATTGTTAGGATGACCAAGTTGCTTGATGATGAGGTTGAAGAGGACGAAGAGTTCTGGAATCAGGATGCTCTTAAAGATGTAGTCACTTCCCAGACTTTGATCATTCATGTTTTGTCTTGTCTACTTCTAGTTCTTAACCAATACATGTACATTTCAGAAAGAGAAATTGGGGTTACTACATTGAAGAGGATGATAAGTCCCCCATTAGAATGAGAACAAAAGGAATCCGATTGTAATCTGTGTGCTTTCTCTGCATCTGGGTAGAAGTGATTTTAATGATCCAGTTTGATTATGTCTTTTTTTTCTTTTTTTTGCATCAGAAAGATAAACATTTAATTTTCTATTCTTACACTCCTATTAAAGTCCATTTGGGAGAGATCAAGTCAGTTTCAGGTTCTTTTATGACCAAAACAAAGAGATTGTTTGATATAAGTGAGAATTCGAGACATTGGATTCATGCTGTTTCTCCTCTTTGATAAACTTTGGTTTATGATCTGTTTTGTGCTTATAACTGAATGTATTATGAACTCCTTTGCACTGTGAGTTTTTGATTTACAAACTTCTTCATTAACCATCCATAGTCTAATTCTATTATCAAGACCATGGGTTTAAGTAATGGTGGCCTCTTCCATGACATTAACAATGGTGACGCCGTTGTGGGGTGTTAACAGCTATAGTATCGTACAACTTCGGAAAAAACTTACCTGTACTCATGTTTTATTTCAGAATCACATTTAGTGGGGTTCAAAATGGTTCGTTTAGGTGTTTTGTTTTGTTTTTAAATATGGTCCCATAAATATTTGTGTATATATATAAATATTGATACTAAATTTTAGCCCTTTGGAGATTTTTCCTTTTATTGTGTGTGTACTTAACTTACCCCTTATTAATAAAAATAAATTCATCAAGCATGGTTAATAATGATAGACTCATAAAAGTACATAACACTATATCCAAGCTTTGTGAAACAATTTTGACCTAAAATCAAATAGATATAAGTTACTAAGGAATCATCTGATGAAAAAGGCATAAAAGTTTGTCAATAAAAAAAAAGTTTGGACAAAAGAGAGATCACTAAGCTCATCTAACCTTGATAGAAACTCCAATTTTGTAAGACTTGAAGATTGGACACTCAAACCATGTAGAGCTAAGATTTTTACTTATGTTCTACATGCCTTTATGTGATACAAGTTCTAAGCCTTTATTAGAAAAAAGTAGCCTTGTATATAAAATCTAATGAAAACAGAAGTGTAATGGTGATGTCAGAGCCATTCCGACCTTTACATGTTGATGGTGGCCGTTTTAGTTGTGAATTTTTGTCATACTGCTATAGCAGCTATAATGGGTAGTGGTAACTACCGAAACTGATAGGTAACACCATTGCTTAATGGTTGTGGTCAATTTTGAAAACCTTGATCAAGATTAAGAATGGGTTTGCGAATTGCAAAACTGAATGCTATTCATCATATTACTGTTGTTATTTAAATTGTGTAGATTCATGAGTTAGTATTATACCAATCTATAGTGAATATACACTTTTTATTTTACTGTATATCTTGATGGATGATGAAATTTAAAACCTGACATATGCTCTGTAGTAACCACTTGAAGCCAAAATTAATCCAAGCAGACTAGCAATTGAAAATATTAGTTATTCTATTGTATGTATTTCAGCTGAGTTCATTTCTGTGTTTCTCAGGAAGAAAATTATGAAAATTATGAAGAAGAAGTGGAGGTTGCTGATGTTTTTGATAGTGACTTTGATGATAATGTAAGTAATTCTGGTTGTGTTTGCAAAATTAAGATATGTAACTATTTGTTTCATGCTTCACTTATCATTTAGATGTCATTGAACACTTCAACTTCTTTACTGTCCAATAACTCGTTTGCGTTGGAACCAGGAACCTGAGCCAGATGAAGAAATAGAAAACGAAGCAGATAACAGGTTTGATTTCTCCAAGATAATGGAAGTTGAGTTTGTAGATTTATGGTGGTGAATTGAGATGTGTACTTCTCTTACAGGGAGAGAACAAAGAAAAAACTAATATTTCCTGGAAAGCAATTGGCAAAGAAGAAAAAGAAAAAGAAGGTTGTTTCAAATATAGGAAAGGCTCCCCAGGATGAGAAAACCCCTGAGCCAACTTTCGTACCTGAACATCATGATGTGCCAGACGATGTAGAAGTAGAGAGAATAGTCAGGAAATCAACAAGGACTTCAGTCATTGTCAGGCAAGCTGAAAGAGATGCAATCCGTGCAGATTTGCAAGCAACAATGAAGGTTAGTTGAAATTTTATTCATGATCCTGCCCCTTTTGAATTCAGAACATTGGGTGATGAACAATCCTTTGGCTTTTAACAGGCGACCAATTTTAGTTTTTCGTTTAGATATTTAAGGGGGTAAGGATTTCAATGTTATTATTTCTACTAAAGCTTTGTGAAACTGTTTCAGAATGGAAAATTTATGTCTGATTAGGCGATTTCTCAGCACTTTCTGTGAATTATTTTGTTAAGAAGCATTTGTAGAAGCCATTAATGTATTACTTAATATCATCTAGGTTGACAACCACTACTCAGAATGGTGTGGATAAATTGTGGAACTGCATAATACCTTCTATCTTCTTGTTCTCTCTCTCTCTCTCTCTCTTTGAGATTCTAGGATTACTGGACCTGTCGTATATATAGAGATCGTTGAATAAATTGAAAACTAAGTTGGGATTCATACCAAGTTTTCATCATAGAGGTGCATGCTATATGTGTCAACTGGTATATTTTTTGATAAAATAAATAGTACTTAGCATGTAATTATCTTTGGTTGATGGCAGTTTTCCTATAATCCTTGTGTGCTGAGACTTCATACTTCTAACTGGTAGTACCCATTTCATGAGGTGGTTTTTCTATATTTTGTGTGTTGCTTGTTACTTGTCATCTACTACTGTAGGATTTCTGATGTGTTCGAAGATTTCCTTAAAGCAGATGTATTTTATAATAATCTTTTTGTGTTTATAAAATAAAGTATCTACTAATAGTGCTGAAGGGTTTCCTCAATAATTTTCTTCTCACCTAGCAGAATAGTTGAAGTGTAAAACTTGTACCTCAGGTGTGACATTCAATTTCACATCCATAACTTGTTTGAAACTTCAACTTCAAATTGAGTTATCAAATAAAGATACTGACACTCCCAATTGTGTAATGTGTGTTGATAAGGAGAATATAATTTTACAAGTTTCAGGGTAATCTATTTAAGATTTGGGTTCTTCCGAAAACAATGAATAAGCAGCTCTTTGGAGCTTTAGCTCTGTTAACGCCAATATTTTAAACTCTTATTGCAATTATCGTAATATAGAGGTTAAACACCATCTTTTTTCCTTATTGTGACTTATTCCTTTTGAGAAAACAGATAACAATGCACAATGTCTGGGGAAATCCTCTTTCTATTTGGTTAGATCACCTACTCAAGCTTCTAAAGAAAGTGCAACATAAACAAATAAATATACCTATGTATGCATCAGGGAAATTGCCCTCAATCTGGTTAGCCTCCTCTTGCCTTTATGATTTACAACTTGATTGGCTGGAACATTAAAATGATAGTTTTGTATTTCTGAGTGTTCGTTGATTCCTTACTGACAAATTATGCCGAATTTCCTATTTCATTCGATAATAAGTGATTCTCCATGTTCTTCCGTGTGAATGAAATGCTAATTATTAAAAAGTTCTGAAGTATATTCAACTAGAATAACCTGTGTTAGGGTATGCAGTAACATAATTTTTAACTGAAATCTTCCCTTTTGCCAGCCGATTAAAAGGAAAAAGGAAGGCGAGGAGAAGAGGATGACCCAAGAAGAGATGCTTCTGGAAGCAGCTCAAACAGGTTGAGCCTATAAGATTAATTTTGGGATAGTCTACAGATTGCCCCCAGGGGGTGGGGGCGGGAGCAATTTAAATTTTTTGGTGCAGAGGTTACTTTTTGTTTGATGATTCAATTTCTGTGGCATGGATATTTTGTATTGCAGAAATCATGAACTTGAGAAACTTAGAACGTGTGTTGGCAAGGGAGGAAGAAGTTAAGAAACGAGCAGTTGTGCACAAAGTAGTTTATAGTGGCCCTCAGATACGATATCTTTCTAGAAACGGCAAGCATTTCTTCAGATACTAGAATCTGAATATTTAGCATGATCTTTCTCACTGCAGTTGAATTTGCACTTGTACCCTTTCTAAGTGACATCCTTGCTTTGGAATTGATATCGTGAAATGTTTATACCTGAAGATTCTTTTGCTATTATTTCAAGTTTATTTGGATATTTGTTGCAGGTAAATCCTATCTAGAATTCACTAAAGGTTCGTCATTTCAGGCACAGATTTCTACAGCATCCCTTCCATGTAAGTAAATTTTATCTGCTCATGACTGTTTGTGTGAGGTAACTTCATATTCATGGCAGATTTGATGTTAGTCAATTTTTTTTACAAATCTTAATGATAAGTTGATGTCATATATATATGTATACACAAACACACACACACATATATATATATATATATATGAACATTAAGTCATTGTCATATTTGAACATATGGTTTAGTTCTTGTAGATCTGATGCACTATCTTGGTGAGCTTTACAGAAGGAAATAGGGCCATGTTTGTTCGGGGGGAATAGGACTAGGAGATAGGAGGGGTCCAACAAAACAGATTTTGTCTCCTTTGGATAAATAGTGTCCTGCGTTTGTATCGCAGGACTCAAGCTAATAGTTTGGTAAATTCTGAACTATTTTCAGGATAACTACTATCAGGCCTCCTAGTATTATTAGTACCATGCTCCAAATTGTTTTCCCTCATGAACTGAATTTCTCACTGTATATATAATACTATTCATAATACCTTAATATAAAAAAACACGTGGGATCCCATTGGTCACACCCCACTCCCCGGAGGGTAATAAAACCTACTCGGAGTGGTGTGACGTCATCTCTTCTCCTCCCAATCTTAACAAGAGATCATCCAATTAATATTTTAAACCATTACATAAGCTTCAACCAAACAACTCCTAAGGAAAACTCCAATTAATATCTACATCACCATACATCATACAAACAGCGGAAAAACTCAAATCCAACTATATACAATAATTCGATAAACAACTATACAACAAACAGATGTAAACCAAAGAAGACTATACTACAAAGTCTTCACCACTCGACTGATCCTCCACCTGGCACTATGGATTGACTTCTACCCCAAC
Organism: Aequorea victoria; assembly: GCA_032361285.1. Taxonomy (NCBI): domain Eukaryota; kingdom Metazoa; phylum Cnidaria; class Hydrozoa; order Leptothecata; family Aequoreidae; genus Aequorea; species Aequorea victoria. The sequence goes on along the minus strand of JAUTBS010158079.1, from coordinate 2,970 downwards.
CTGTAATCTGCAACCACAAAAGTTACAGGAGAGTACATTTAGCATCATAATCAAGAGCATACTAAAGCAGAGTATAATTACGCAGGTTATATACATGAGCAACATTTTTATTTAAAACAAGCCATGGGTGTGAAACACACTCATAGTTCGGCTCACTAGCCAACACATGTTTTACTCAAAAACTCTCATTATCCTTTACACATGGTCCAACGACCACACAAAGTGATTTTAACCCTTCTTATACGCACACACGGCCCTACGGCCAAACTCCCATGATATGCAAGACGTACACTCACACATGCAACTTAACCCAACGACACAACCACACGCCATGATGCATAAACATCTTTGGCCCTACGGCCCAACATGCCTTAAAAGCCTCAACTGGCACAAAGGCCCTCAACATGTTAGGAAAACATTGTTGTAATTCTAACCCATGGCTCAATAGCCTAACATGTACTATGCTTAGTAGTAATTCGTACGTACTCACTAACACACCCACACACACACACTCACACATCATCCAGTGGCCAAGTAGCCGTCTAACCTTACGACCGGGAGTTCCAACGGTACCGTAACCTCATTCACAACGCACTTAGATAGAGTGGCGAATATGAGGGCCACTTGTTATGTCACCAGTGGTAGGCGCAACGCAACTCCACCCGTACACACATGGGTGGTTCACACTGAGAGAATTGCCTTTGAAGGCCGCACTTGGGATAATGCCTTAAAAAAAGCCACACATAAGTGGACAAGCCACTTGGCCCTCGTTATACCCACTACGCACTCGGGGTAACAGGGTGGATATTATGCCATTATGGCTATTATTACGCACTTGGGGAATGGGACGGTTACCCGCATTAACTTGGTACTTTCCGACAGAACAACACACAGTATATAAAATATTTCCATACGCATACCCACACAAGCAACCCATGCTTAAGACAACTCATAACAAAAGATACTTCCCAACTTTAAGTTAAAACACCATGCCAAGCACTCAACACATGACCACACTCTTTATTGAAAAGGGAAAGACAACTTATTTTATAAATAAGAATCACGAATACTCACTACACAATTTTCATCGAAAACTCTTTTCAAAAGATGATATATGTACAACATGATGCAAACGGTAAATCATGGTCAACCGTGCAAAATAAAACATTTACAACATGCCAATCATTATGATTAAGCTAGCTACTCTCATCTGATGTCTGCATCATAAGAATCACCTCATAGAACTGGAGACGTTGCTCCATCGTCCACGACCATCATCTGGGACCTAAAACACAACATAACTCCTGAATGAGTATCAACTCAAAACTCAAATGCATCCTATAATCCTATTCCTTAGACCCCATGATCATTCAATGACCCACCGTTCCATTTGGAACACTACGACTTTTATTTGTTAAGGATCTCGCACCTTACTACACTTGATAAATCCATTTTATCATCTTAAACATTTATAATTAATTTTGTTAAGGTTCCAAGGATTAGATATGACTTTTATTTACAACCTTCATGAAGAAACCTAAGGCCAAAAGGATCCACAAACACCCCAAAACACAGCTGGAACATCAATATTTTTTCCCATCTAAGTCGACTTAGACCCTCATTGGGTCGACTCACAAGGCTTGGGTCGACACTACACTCCTTCGGGTCGACACTGCAGGCTTTCTAGGAAGGTTTGGGTCGATGCCAGGGTTGATACACATCAACTCACGTGCGCGCGGGCACCAACAGGGGTCGACACCAGCACCACTTGGGTCGACACACACGCAGGGACTGAGGTTGGATCGACACACTTCACACCTGGGTCGACTCAACTCCTCGCCTGTCAAAACTACCGAGGCCAAAAACCACCTGAGTCGACACCCACCAACTCTTGGGTCGACTCACACTCTCACCTGCTACAACTCCCATGAGCTAGACATGGTTGAGTCGACACCACTCCTCCAAGGGTCGACTCAACCCGACGACTGTTATAGCAACAGAGGCCCAAACACCTCTTGAGTCGACACCCTATCCATTTGGGTCGACTCAGGCTCTGAAAAATTGCTATGCTCTGTTTTCCTCATAGGTCTGTTCTAAGGCCTCGTTTGGGGAAAAAAGGTGTTTTTAGGTCCAACATGCTTAGGGTAAACCACCACCATCCTCTTCCTTCCTCAACCCCAAACATAACAACTCTAAAACCTCAAAAAGGTCATCTATTATGATTTATTACCACACTAAAACTCCATTTTCTTCCATTGATGAACTCTAAGGTGAATTTAAAGAAAAACCTTCCAAAGACATGGACTACCAACTCCAAATACAACAAGGGATTTTCTTTCCCAACTAAGAAGAGGTCAGAACTCTTACCTCTCGAGGACGATCATAGATTGAGCTCCTTTTTCCATCAATTCCTTCTCAATAGGTTTCAAACATCCGAGACCCACCTTCGAAGACGTTGAGATGCCTTACATGGTTCTACAGGCTTCTTTCTCCTCTCTCGAAACAGTTGTGAGGCTTCTCCTCACTCACCACACCTCCATCTTCTTCCTTCCATCACTCTTCCAACTCATTTTCTTCTTCCTCTTCGAAAACCTCTCCAAACGTCTTCTTCCTCTTGTGTTCTCCAGTTCTCACCTTCTCTCTGAAGAACACAGTGTGTTGACCCAATGGTTATTCAATCATTTCCTATCTTTGATTTTGGCTTATAACAACAATTGATTTAATGTTTACTAATGATTATTTTGTGCAATAAGTTAAATTTTCAGGTTTTAAAAAGCATGTTTCAAACTTCCATTTTTGTAATGGAAGTGTCGACACAAAGGTTATATGTGTCGACATAATTGGCTTTGCAGTAAGGAAAGTGTCGACACAAAGGCAATATGTGTCGACACCAGTGATGTTCCAATAAGCTCAAAATTCCACTTCCAAGAATACAAAGGAAGTGTCGACACAAATGTAGAATGTGTTGAC
>JAUTBS010157968.1:0-12207 GCA_032361285.1 Aequorea victoria | reverse complement strand
AGGATGCGGGAATTCCTTGATCTAAAACAAGGAAGCATGAGCGTGTCGCAGTACATCAGCAAGTTTGAAGAGCTTGCCCGTCATGCAAAAGTTTTGATATCGGATGAAGAATCTAAGGCACGGCGGGTCGAATGGGGTTTTGAACCGTCGATAAGAGGAATGATCGCCTTCATGCGATTTCTGACCTACTCACAAGTTATCCAAGCAGCCTTGGCGGGCGAAGCTGAATTGGTCGATTCACGGAAGGCCTGGAACCAAAGGAAAGGCGGGCCTATTCGTGGAGGAAACCAGAGGACGAACCAAGGAGGAAATTTTTAGAAATCCTACGTGAGGCCCCGCCCTCAAGATCAATAGGGTTGATACCCGAGTTCTCAACAAGGTTCCTAGGGGGTCTGCTATGAATGTCGGCAACCAGGCCACATAAAGAGGGACTATCCAAAGCTTTGGGGAGTAGCAACCGGTGGAAGCACTTATAATCAGAACCAAAAATTTGGAAGAACTCAAAGCACTTATCAACAACCGGGAAACTTTAACCAGGCCAAGAATGGAGGGAACCAATTTCAGAAAATAGGAGGGCCGAGCCCGGCACCGAGAGCTATTGGCAGGGTGTTCGCATTGCAAGGGGAAGGAGAGGAAGAACCTGTGGTCATCGAAGGTACTATCAAGCTATACCACTCTATGGTGCATGCTTTATTCGATTCTGGTGCTTCTCATTCATTTATCTCGAACACATGTGCCTCATCGCTGGAGTTGCAATTAGAACCTCTAGACAATGCAATGTCGGTAGTATCACCTTTAGGTGGACTCTCACCCATTCGCCATATATGTAAGAATTGCGAAATTGGAATTTCTAGAATGCAATCATCTTGCGATCTCCGGGTCATCAATATGAACGTTTATGACGTTATCCTCGGGATAGATTGGTTATTCCACCATCGAGCGACCATTGACTGCCGCAGAATGAGGATCTCGGCTTATAGCCCTGATGGAACGTATTTCCATTTTAAGGGGGTATACACCGTCCCTTCCCCCGGATCGGGCGAGGAATGCAATGGACCAGAAATATCACAGCTCGGTTAGTAAGCCTGGTACTTAATGATGATAACCGAAATACCACACCTCTACCTCGAATCGTTATTAACTTCGAAGATGTCTTTCTCGAAGAACTTCCAGGACTTCCACCGAAATGAGACTTGGACTTCTGTATTAAGCTTCAACCAGGAACAGCTCCCATATCGATGGCTCCCAATCGTATGTTACCGGCAGAATTGCGAGAAACGAAGACTCAACTTCAAGAGCTACTAGAGAAGGGATTCACCAGGCCAAGCACGTCACCGTGGGGTGCGCCTTCTCTTTTCACCAAAAAGAAGGACGGCTCTCTTCGTCTCTGTATCGACTATCGCTAGTTGAATCGCGTTACAATCAAGAACTGCTATCCACTGCCCAGAATTGACGATCTATTTGACCAGCTGAGAGGTTCGACATGCTATTCAAAGATTGATTTACGGTCAGGTTATCATCAGCTGAGAGTACAAGACAAAGACATTTCTAAGACGGCGTTCCGAACATGCTATGGCCATTATGAGTTCGTAGTCATGCCCTTCGGACTAACTAATGCTCCGGTCATCTTCATGTGTCTTATGAACAAGATCTTCTCGGCCTACCTCGACCAGTTTGTTGTTGTATTCATCGATGACATTCTTATTTACTCTTCATCAGAGGAAGAACACGAGCAGTATCTGAGAATCGTTCTTCAGACCCTCAGAGAGAACCAACTCTATGCAAAGGCCAGCAAGTGCGAGTTTTGGTTGAAAGAAGTGAAATTCCTCAGCCATGTCATCTTAAATGAGGAAATCTCCGTCGATCCATCGAAGGTTGAAGTTGTTCTAGACTAGAAGCAGCCGAAGACAATTTTCAAGATTCGATGTTTTCTCAGGTTAGTCGGATATTATCGACGATTCATTCAGGACTTCTCTATATTGGCGAAGCTGATGACGATACTAACGCAGAAAGGAGTGAAGTTTGTATAGAACGAAGCATATGAGAGATCTTTTCAAGAACTCAAGAAGCGTCTGACGAGCGCTCCGATTCTAATTATCTCGAAAAGAGATGTAGGGTACGCTGTCTTCTGCGACGCGTCGAAAGAAGGATTGGGTTGTGTTCTAATGCAACGCGGGAAAGTAGTAACCTATGGTTCGTGTCAACTAAAACCACACGAGAAGAATTGCCCGACGTATGATCTCGAGCTGGCGGCCATTGTTTTTGCATTGAACACATGGCGTCACTATCTTTACGGAGAAGAGTTCGAGTTGTTTTCGGATCATAAGAGTCTCAAGTACCTGTTCACGCAAAATGACCTTAATATGAGACAGCGTCGTTGGATGGAATTTCTAGAAGACTATTGTTTCAAACTGACTTATCACCCTGGAAAGGCGAACGTCGTAGCGGACGCTCTGAGCTGTAAGGGGCACAGTATCTTGGCGTGTCTGGGAGTTGAACGATGGAATATGTTGCAGACTACAAGGGAATTCAATGTCGGCGTCGGTCTAAACACTAATGAATTCATTATCAGTTCAATAGCCACGACGCCGAATCTACTTACAAAGATCACGAAAGCTCAAGAAACCGACCAGGAAACGAATTTCCTGAAAACCAAGATTTCAACCAACAGTTCTACAATCAACTAGACCCTCGGCACCAACGGGGAGTTGAAGTTCAAAGGTAGAGTGTTCGTGCCGGATGTCGATGGCTTACGAGAAGAAGTACTCAGAGAATTTCACCGTTCTAGCTTCGCGGTACATCTGGGTGACAACAAGATGTATCAAGATCTTAAATGACAGTACTGGTGGGGTGGAATGAAATGCAACGTGGCCGGATTCGTGGCCAGGTGCTTAACTTATCAATAAGTGAAGGCCGAACATCAGCAACCCGGGGGAAAGCTGCAGCTTTTACCTATACCCGAGTGAAAGTGGGAGCACATTACGATAGACTTTGTCACTGGACTTCCAAGATCACCACGAGAACATAACACGATATGGGTGATTGTCGACCGACTAACCAAGTCATCACATTTTCTGCCAGTTAAAGTCACGGACACTATGGAATCCTTAAGCCGACGTTACATACGGGAGATAGTTTGACTTCATGGAACGCCAGCCTCTATTGTTTCTGATCGTGATCCGCATTTCACTTCAGATTTTTGGGGAAGTTTGCAGAAGACTTTGGGGATGGACCTGTGTTTTAGCACAGCTTTTCATCCACAAACTGATGGTCAATCCGAACGAACGATCAAGACCCTAGAAGATATGTTACGGACTTGTGCGATGGACCTGAAAGGAATTTAGGAGACGCACTTACCCCTCGTAGAATTCTCCTACAACAATAGTTATCAAGCCAGTATCGGCATGGCTATGTATGAAGCCTTGTATGGAAGACCTTGTCGATCACCGTTATGTTGGGCAGAGGTTGGTGACAGCAGCATTTTGGGACCACAGATCATCCAAGAGACCAACGACAAAATTAAGCTTATTCAGAGTCGCCTCATAACTGCTCAGAGCCGACAGAAGAGTTATGCAGATAAGCAGAATTGACCCTTAAGCTTTAATGTTGGCGACCACGTTTTCTTGAAGATTCACTCTCGACGAGAAATCGTGCGCTTCGGAAAGAAAGGGAAATTTTCACCAAGATACACCAGACCGTTCGAGATTCTACAAAAGATCACAGAAGTCGCGTATCGGTTAGCTTTGCCACCGCAGTTATCTGGAATGTACAATATTTTTCATGTCTCCATGCTGCGAAAGTACATGGCTGATCCCACTCACGTGCTTAATTGGGAAGAGCTCGGGATTAACAGTGATGCAACTTTTGAGGAGCGATCAGTCGGTATCACAGATCAGAAGGATAAAGTGCTACGAGGAAAGACCATTCCTTTGGTTCGGCTTCTATGGCAACATAGAGGAATTGAAGAATCAACTTGGGAATGAGAAGATTTTATGCGCGCTAACAACCCTGAACTTTTCAAGAGCTGAGGTAACCTTTAAGTTTCGGGGACGAAATTTATTTAAGGGGGGTAGATTGTAAAGACCCACTTTTTTGCCGGTACTTTAACCTAGGCATAATTATACCCTAATTAAATTAATAAGTGTTCAAACCCTAGAACTTGAATCACACAAATCCTAATTGTGAAATTAAAGGTTCAACACTTAGATGCATCAAGTAAGTGACAACTTAGATTTAGAAATTCAATTAAGATTAAGTGAAGTTTGAGATCCTAAGTTTGGTCACCTAGATCACAACCAAGATTTGAGATTTTGGATTAAGTTCCAACATGGAAATTCAAGCCCATGGGCCTATTAAATAAATCAATGGATTAGATTTTTATTTTTAAGACCAATTAAATAAATTTGAGCCCATTCCATGAACTAGTCTTAGATATTACCTAAAGGTCCCATTTTTGTAATTAAAGACTAAAAAGGCCTCAATTAATTATCTACTTATTGAATTAATAAAATAAAAAAATTAATTAAATGAACAACAAGCCCCATTTGGCAGCCCCCATGGAGACTTAATAGGATGTGACAATTTTGTGCAATTAAAATTAAAAAGAAAAAAAGAAGGTCAAATCAATTCCCATAATTTTAGGGCCCTTGTTCCGTAATAAACCAAACATGGCCTTATGGCCTACGAAAAAAGCTTTTTTGCACCCAAACAAGACACATAGATTCTTGGAGCCCAAGACTTAGTTAGGATTGAACAGAATTGGAAGAACTAAGTTCGAAAGGGAATTGGATTAGGACTACATAAGGGGCATTTTGGTCATTTCAGACCATCATTTTTGCCTATAAATAGAATTCTCTTCCCAACCTTTTATCCCTATTTCTACAACTCCCATTCTTTCTCTAAAACACTCTCCCATTTCGGCAGTCCAAGCAACCAGAAGAGAAGAAGAAAAAGAAAAGAAGAAGAAGGAGGAGAAGAAAGAAGAAAGAAGAAAGAAGAAAGAAGAAAAAGAAGGAAAGAAAGGAGATTGATACAAGAGCTAGGTCCAACTTCTCAAACCAAGAACCTCTAGGTAAGAACCTCCTAGAACCTTACATTTTTTCCTAGATATCATGTTCTTATTTCTCATCCTCTATAAGATAAAAATAATGGACCAAAAAAATGGAAGATGGACATAGGACCTTGAACCATGGAAGTAGTTGAAAACCTTGATTTATGGACTTTCTAAATGGACTATAAATGAATGAAAAATAATGGAGAGACTTAACGTGAACCTTGATATGCTTATATGATATTGTTTTGATGTGTTTGGACATGCCCTAGTTGGGTAGGAATAGGAGTTGATATTGATTTGTTGAGAACATGAAAAACAGAAAATGGCAGAACTGAAATAAGACATTTCCAACAATTTTCGTGTGAACCAAACATGACTTAAATAAAAATATGTTTTCTCCATAGCTTATTTGGGATGTCTTAAGCATGTAAAATATTTGGTTAAGCTTAAAAAGGTATTTTTGAACCTTTTGGAATTTTAGAACAATCTGTGACAAGTGAGGCAGATTCATAGTTAACTTTGAACATTCATATCTCTCTCCACAACAATTCCCGTAAGTTTATCCATATATCCAAAGATATTTCTATGAGTCGAGTATCACCCTCTTTTTACAGAAGTCACTTTCAGTTAGTACATTTTGAGATACGCCGTTTTTTCCAAACATGTCCCTATTTCAACAGCCCATGTTAAATAAATTTTTAGACCCTTTTCTGTTCACACCCAGTTTTGGGTATCTTCAAGAAACATGTAGATAACACCTTTATTTAGGCCTCTGTTAATTTTCAGAATTGTTCATGAATGTTTGATAATTTTAAAGTATTTTAAAACCACTGTAGCAGATTCTGAAATTCCATTATGTTATGAGAACTAAGTGTTTAATGCTCTACTTGCCTCAAGTCTTGTTTGTTTCTTATTTACAGTAGCAACCATGGGTTAAAATGCTTGTTTATGGCTGGAATATGTATATTTTGATCTCCAATCATGTTATGGCTTATCTCATGCATAGACTTGATCTTGGGTGGGATGTATACCTTGTGTCTAGCTTGGCTAGGATGAATTGTCATTGAACCTTGTGTCCGTTGTTATCAAGTTCACGTGGATGTGACTTGGGTTGAGATTGTAGTTTTGTGATGGAGTGGGTGGGATCCCTTCCATGTTGTGACCATTTGATATGTATCGTATTTTATTGATGCACCGTGTTGAACTAAGACTTTAGCGCAGCAGTCAAGGACATCATCCTTGGACAGTCATGAGCTAGTTGGGTATGTCACTCGGATATGACTCATGGTGTGGCAATGTGGGTCTTCGGGATAAGTTCTATCCGGGGGGCTTATGAGTCAATCGTAGCAGGTAGCTCGCTGCGTCTCATAACCTGCATACGGGGAGCTTTGTTTCTAGCCGGGGGCTTATGAGCCAGTTGGAGCTAGGAGCTCGCTGCGTTTCATAACCTGCATACGGGGAAATTGTGTCCGACTATTTGTGGCCTAAACTGCTCGAGTTCCAGCTGCAAAAGTTTATGAGTAGTTAGTACCCAAGTTTTGGGTGGTGGTCGGGTGTTTTGTCGGGCCCTTTCGGCGTAAAGGAGTCTGGGTTGAGTTTTAGAGTTTCATCATCTCCGCATATCATATTCTGTTATATCTGTTGTATGTACTTAAGTATAGAAATATAATTTTTTGGGAGATTCTTTCTGGGCCCCGCAGCTCATGGCGTTTCATGACAGGTGTTGAGAAATGATTTGTACTGGCCGAGCAAGAAGAAGAATGTGTCGAACCGTGGCTAAGCTCAGATTGTAATTTTTATTAAGTTTTATTTAAGTTGGCATGTAAAATTAAACAGGATGTGCAATGTGCAAGAACGCAGCTATATTATCTATATTAAATATTAACTTTTGTGGAATGGTTGTCTTAGAATAACTTTAATTACTATAATTATGTCTCTTAACGAACCGAAAATTCCGGGGCGTTACATGTATGGGAAACCACCAACAACCACAGGATCCCCTTGGGTATATAAGTAACCAATGCAAAATAATACAAACTTGGGGCAGCTTTGGCCCGTTGGATCTAACATTGAACATGAGTCACCTCAGGATGGTGCCTAGGTCTTTTTCCCAGACGATTCTAGTTCAGGTCACCGGAAGCCCCGAATTGTCCCTTAAACTGTTGAGCGTCTAGGGTCACCACATGATTCAAACTGAGTCTTTTTTCTAGCAGCCAGAGTCACCTCCGTAGAGGACTTTCCCCTGGACTTTCACGTGGTCCCAATAAAGAAGTCACATAATCGCTCCATAATAGATGAGAAAACATTTTCGTATCTTAAAACATTTGTACCATGATTTTTGGAAGAAGCTAATACAGTGCATAAAAGTATTTGAAAGTATATACATTTTCTTTGTCAATATAACTTGGGGATATATGAGGATTTTATTGAAAGATACATAGCATACAAATCACTCACCTAATGTCCAATGCAAGCTTAAAAGAACAAGAATGTAATCTACGGTTCACACGTCAACCTGATTTATGCAATACAATAATCAAAATCAATAATGAAGCTATTGAACTCAGTATAGCTACCAAACGGACCCTTAACCCATTTAATAATTCCAAATGTTTGTTTCTGATGTTAAATTAATTTAATTTATCATTAAAAGTGATGCCCAGCCTAAGCATTAGAGCTTATTTCAGAACATTTTTTTTTTATATTTTTTCAGTGATTGGGTTGACCCAAATGGTCACTAAGTCGACCCAAATGGGTTATAGGCTCCTTGTGAGTCGACACAGCAAGGCTGTGTGTCGACTCAAGGGCAAGGGCAATAGGGTCTCGGCACATGGAAAACAGACCACTGTGAGTCGACTCACAAGGCTCGTGAGTCAACCCAAGTCTTTAACAGAGAGTCATGGGTCGACACAGCAAGGCTGTGTGTCAACCCAAGGGTCTCTGGTCACGACATAGGCCAGGCAGGCCACAGTGTGTCGACTCAACTACCTGTGAGTCGACTCAAAGATGGAGGGTCGATACATCAGTCGACCAAGGTACACTTGAGTCGACCCAAGATGCTGGTGTGTCGACTCAAGGTCAAAGGAGCACAGTGAGTCAACTCGAACCTCTGGTGAGTTGACTCAAAAAGGGTAGGGGCCACGACATAGGTATTGAGTCGACCGAGAGGGGTTGTGAGTCGACCCAGGGTAATAGGGGGCACTGTGAGTCGACTCAAGGAGAAAGTGAGTCGACCCAAAGGCCAAATGAGCCGAGGTGGCTCTTCCTTCAGTTGACCTAGGCAGGTCGTGAGTCATCCCAAAGCATGGGTGAGTCGACTCAAAGCAAGGCAGGCCTCATGAGTCGACCCAAATCATGGATGAGTCGACTCAAGGCAACGGAGTTATCTTCTATGTCACATGGGTCGACTCAACCAACATGTGAGTCGACCCAATGCTTTGCACCATATTTTAATAGCGCTAAAACTCGGGGGTTTTTTTGGGTTTTTCTTCCATTCTTTCTTCATGGTGATATATTATGATATTTTCGAAGGTTTTACTCATATTTTCATGGCCGATTATGATATTGTCATACATGGGTGATTATACAGATTACTGTTATACTTATGTATATATGTATTACTGTCTTATATATACATATATCAATATATATATTGAACCTACGTCTCTGGCTTCTATTATGATTAATTAGTACCCATGGTATATAAATCTATCTGTCTATATCATTAAAAGATTACACCTTTTTTCTTGAGAATCATATATCTATATGATATATATATATATATATATATATCTACTGTGTACATAAACAGAAATAGAGGGTGAGCTACTGACCCGTAATCACCTAATGTGATGATGATGGTGGTGTCTGGAGGTGGCAATGCCAACGATGGTGGTGGCAGGAGGGCTCGGCGATGGTGGTGGCAGCAGCGGTGCTAGGTGGTTCACGAGCAGAGGAGGGAGAGAAAGAGAATTTCATAGGGAGAGAGTGAGGTCTAAGGGAGAAGGATCAAGTTTAAGAGGAGGTAGGAGCTGAATTCCAAGGATAGGATCCCAAAAATCTCTCTCTTGATCACATCTTCTGTTGAGGAAATAAATCCTAATAGTTTAAGAATTATCCTATATTAAATAAACTCTGATTTAATTATTACAATAATGGCTTATTGTTCTCATTTTAATTCTATCTAGAAGGTATTAAAATAAGGTGTTGATTTTATTTCCTCATTGAGCTTAATATAGTAATCTCTTTTATCATAAAGTTTTATTTTTAAATTTTTATACCATTTTGGTAATTTATTTAAATTCTCTTGTTAAATTGCTCCATTTTAATAATTAGAAAGAATTTTTTTAAAACTTCTCGGGTTTTACAGGGTCGTTGTTTAGCTTTAGGCTTCGTAAAAGTCGCTGTAGACGGAACTTTGAATGGCTTATTTTAAGATCTTATCTCTTTTCCGCTCTCCTTTGTGTGTACCATTCTTCTTAATCAATTTTTCTTTTTATTTTTTGAATCATTCTCTGAGGCTCCTTTATGTATGTTTTCAACGAACCAACAAATCAGGAGTTCATTTAGAACTGTCGGTCAATATTTTAACCTACTTCAGTTTTTAATGAACTGTGCTTAGTTTCTTATGATTATCGTGCTAAGGCACACGTACCCTTACTAGCATCCTGCAAATCTCACTTGTCACCTCGGCATCACCCAATAACCGAACTCTATCGGTAGCATAAATATGGTCTAATTTCTTAAAAACTTAGTTCCCATTCTCAACAACATTTTTAATCTTTCCTTACCAAGAGAAGTTCCCAACATGTTACAATCTTTTTTCGATATGAAAATCTTAGTGTTAAAACCACCCACCTCAGTCGGGGTGTTTAGAAAAAATGTCAGGTATCTCGTACTTTTATAAGAGTCGATTTCTACCTTTTCTGCAAGAATCATTTAACTTTTTGCTTCTCGTTTCTTCCTTTCCGAAGTGATCTTACATGATCCTTCATCATTTCTTCTTACTTACTAGTCCATTCCCGTACAACACTTAACCAACTTACCATCTTCTCGAGAGTAACATTGTAATAACCCGGGTTTTTATAAAATCTAACCTAGGCGTAATCTTACCCTAATCGGCTTAACAAATATTCAAACCCTAGAATTCAAACTCCATAAACCCTAATAGTGTTAAATAAGGGTTCAACACCAACAATAATCAAGTAAGTAGCAACTTGAACTTAGAATATAATTAAGTTTAAGTTAAGTTTGAAGAATTAAGTTTGGTCATCTAGATCACCAACGAAACATGAGAATTTGAATTAAAGTTCAACATGGAAATTCAAGTCCATGAATTTGTAAATTTAATCAACGGATCAAATTTTAATTCTAGAGTCCAAATATTTACATTTAAGCCCCTCTCATGGACTAGTTTGCAAAATTACATAAAAGACTAATTTTTGCCAAAATATTAAAAAGGGGCTCACATAATTATTTAAATTATAAAAATAATAAAATAAAGCAATTTTTAAAGGACCAGAAAGTCCCTTGGCTGGCTGCCCCATTGGTGAGTAGTGTGATGTGACAATTTTTTATATTTTTGGAAAATAGGAAAATAAGGAGATAAGTGTGATGTGATGTTTGAGTGTTGGATAAGTAAAACTTGTTTGGTATTTAATTCATCTTCTACACTAACTAAATTATTGTGAGAGATAATTATACACTTAAATATACTTCAATAAGATAAGAGTACATAGAATAATTAAATTAGGGAAGAAAACTACCCAACAAAAAATTAATACATTTTCCTCCCAATTTCTCATCATTACCTCTCACTTTCCAAACATTATTTGGCCCATGTCATTGTCCTCTTTTAGAAGACTTTTTGGCCAAAGAAATTCATCAAATTGAATGAAACTTGAGGGGACTAAATTAGAGAATTAATTAAATAAGAAAACAATGAATTTTTCTTCTCTCCTCCTAGCCTATAAATAAGACCCTTGTCCCGTTCTTTCCAAACATTTTCTTCCTCCCACTCCCTCTCTAAGATCTTGGCCAGACCAAGGAGAAGAGAAGAGAAAAAGAAAAAGAAGAAAGAAGGAGAAGGAGAAGGAGAAGGAGAAGAAGAAGAAGAAAGAATGAGAAAGAAGAAGAAAAAGGAGAAAATCAAAAAAGTGAGAACCAACTTCTAAAGTCCAAGAACTTACATGTAAGGATCTCTTAGAAACTTTTATTTCTTCCCTAATAACACATTCTTACATCCATTCTTCTACAAGATAAAAATGGTGGACAAAGATAATCAAAGATGAACATAGGCTATGGAACCAAGGAAAGAAGAAATAAACTCTTGTTCTATAGACTTTTTAAAAGAACCACAAAAGATGAACAAATAATGTATAAGCTAGTTATGAACCTTCTTATAATTGTATGATGTTGTTATGAGGTGTTTGGACATGCCTTAGTTGTGTAGAAACAGGAGTTGTTTGTGATTTGTTAAGAAGGTGTAAAACAGAGAAGGACAGAATGTCACTTAAGCCTTTCCAAAAAAATTTGTGTGAACCAAAAATGACCTAATTAAAAACACGTTTTTAACAGAGCTTATTTAAGATGTCCTAAGCATGTGTGATTTTTGGGTAAGCCTAAATATATATTTGTTAATCCCTTTGACAATTTAGAAAAATCTGCGACAAGTAAGGCAGATTAACATCCCATTTTGAACCTCTATATATCTCTCCACAAATATTCCCTTAAGTTGATCCATATATCCAGAGAAATATATGTGAGTCTAGTTTCACCCCCTTTTTACAGAAGTTGATTTCAGTAAGTACATTTCGAGTTATGTTGATGTTTCGAAACAGGTCCTTATTTCGACAGTCTTTGTTGTACAAATATGTAGACCCCTTTATGTATACAATCAGTGTTTGGTCCCTTCATGAAATATGTAAATAACACCTTTATTTTGCTCTCTGTAAAATTTGCAAATTTTTCAGCAAGGTTTACAATTTGTAAGGTATTATATAACTACTGTGGCAGATTCTAGAATATGCTCTATTTTGAGGGTTTAAGTGTTTAAATGTCCTTTTGTACTAAGTCTTGTTTGTTCTTCTTTAAATATCATCTATGAGTTTAAAAGCATGTTTATAGCTGGAACGAATGTTATCTGGTCTCAACTT
>JAUTBS010157857.1:0-12208 GCA_032361285.1 Aequorea victoria | reverse complement strand
ATTTATTAAATTAATAATTCAATTGATCAATTAATAAATAAACTAATTAAATAAATAAAATGAGATTAAATGAATTGGCGAAATAAGTTTTGAAATATTAATTTAAATTAAAGATTTATTTAAAATTTTAATTGATTTATTTAACTATTAATTAATTAACTAAGTTAATTAAAGGAATAATCAAAAGAAAGAAATAAAGAAAGGAATAAAAGAAAAGGGACAGGGAGTCATTTAATAGTTGTGCATTTTCTACTAATTGAGGAATGGGTCAGCTCACCTTCCCTTAAAAGAGGGATCTGGTTGGAGGAAAATCAAGGAATCCCCGATTTCATGGATCCTATCCCACTTTAAATGGGATCTATTCCCTCCTCACTCCCTCTGTATCTCTCTCTTAATTCCTCAGAAATTCCTCTCGTCTTCCCCTCTGCTCTACCTCAGTTCCTACACAACATCACCGTGCACTGCCACTGAAATCCATCTCTTCCACCCTCCACGGCCGAGGACCACCGGGGCAATCATCACCATCTTCTCCACCTTGGTCTTCATCACCAGTGGTGATACAGGTAAGTTCACTCTCTGTTATTTGATTTACTTACAGTAAATCAATACATATATTTATATCATCGTAGAATATTAATGGGTAGGTTTAGACCATCAAAACGTATGAAAACATCTTATTTAATTACGTTATAATGTTAGATTCAAGGACCAAACAAAAGTAATCAAGATTCGCACGAAAATATACAACAGTATATATATATGTATATATTTTCATAACAGTTAATATATATACATATTTAGTGTATAATTAAATGAAATACATCTAATAAGATATGTCTTGTTGCTCCCAAAACATGATAAACAATCATTAGAACTGATTAAAATGTAGAAAATAATCCAAAAATAAAGAAAAACCAAGCTTGAACCAGCCTTCCATGGCTGCCTCGACCAGATGGGTCGACTCATGCCTCGGCTGAGTTGACCCAAGCAACGAGGAAGAAGGCCCCGTGCTTTGGTGTCAACTCATGGCCTCCATGAGTCGACTCATGATGTATGCCCTGCCTTGAGTCGACACAACACCTCTTTGGGTCGACTCAAGAGGCTATGTCGAGACCCCATGGATCCCGTGGGTCGACTCACACCATGGTTGGGTCGACCCATTGCCTCTGTCTTGTCCTATGAGTCGACCCACAGCCTCTGTGTATCGATTCACAGAGTACTTTTGTGCCTCATGGTCGACACCAGCCCCCTTGGCACCGACCCTAACATTGGAGACCTCTTTGGGTCGACTCACAGACCCCATGAGTCGACCCACAGACATGGACAGACCACCTTGGGTCAACTCACAGGCCATGTCGTGACCAACCACTTTGGATCGACCCAGAGCCTCTGGGTGTCGACTCAGCCCTGCCTTGTGGGATGTATGAGTCGACACAATGGCCTTTTGTGTCGACTCATGGTCGATAAAAATTGAAATTAATTCTAAAATTAATTCTAAATGCTTAGGCCCTGTTTGGGCATCAGATTAAAAGATTAAAAGAATTAATTTGAGTTAATTTAACACCAGAAACACATGTGGAAAAAATTAAATGGGTTAAGATACCGTTTGGTAGTTCTAAATAGACTCTTTAGCATTGTTTGATGTTTTGTATTATTATATTATATCAGGTTGAGTTGTTTTGCATCCATTATTCAGTAGAGAATAGCTTGGATTTGAGGTGAGTGGATCATGCTATTATCTTTCAGTAAAATCTTTCCATTCCCCAAAACTTTTATTAAAAGAAAGGTTTTAGTCTACTGCAATGTTTTTAAATGAAAAGCTATTTGGTAAATGGTTTAAAAGAAATTGTATTTATTTAAATACTTTTAAATACTCTTTTTAATGTTATGTATGATATACTGTTCTGTAAACTCATAGCATAAATGTTTTAAAAGCATAAAAAGAAAAGATGATTATTCTTTTATTTATATATTATGGTGCGACTTGAGATGTGATTTCTTAGGATATGAAAAAGTCCAAAGAATAGTTTCGCTTCGAGGGTGACTTTGACCAGCTAAGAAAAAGTACCGGTTTGATTCTGCGTTGACTTTAGTTGACTCAACGGTTAAAGGGACAGTCCGGCGTGAATCCGGTGACCTTAACCGGAATCGATTAGAGAAAAGTCACGGGCGCCAACCCGTGGTGACTCTAAGGTCGAGATTTAGATCCAATGGTCAAGAGATCCCGAGTAAATGGCATTGTTACTTTATTGTGCATAGTTTATTTTTGTTGCCGGATTATTTATTCCCACTCTTGTTGAGCATGTCGCATTTACCATATTTTTACGATACTGTTGTTATCGATATGAGGACATTTGACGTCCATTTTGAATAGGAAAACATATGTGTTTTCAAGGAAAAAGGAAAAGGAAAATATATTTTCAAATGAAAGAAAATAATTTGAGAAGAGATGAACTGAAAGGTTTGTGATTATCCATTTTTATTATGCTGTATATGTCATGCCATGTTATTTATCATACACTTTATTTTATCTATATTTTAGAACTGTATCGTACTATCATGATTCTATTCACCAGTTTATACTGACGTAGCTCCATAACATTTTTCAGGTAGCTTGTAAGTTGAGACCTAGCGGATGGACTGCTGTAGGGGATCTATATTCTCGACCTCTAGGACATCGCATTATCATTTTATTATTTTGCTTCCGCATAGTTACATTATTATATAATATTATGACATTATGGTTATTGATGCTGTTGACATCATTATGATGAGGTTATTGGGCTTTTGACCCATTTATGTCATGTTTGGATATCTTTATGATTCTTCTTGGGCTGTTGACCCAATTAATAAGGAAAAATAATTTTTAGTATTTAAATCCATGAAATTGAATAATTAATTAGTTTATAGCTAACTAATTTTGTTTAAGGCTTACTTGGCTTGTTGGACTAAGGCCCACAATCCATGGGCGGTCATCATTCCCAAATTAGGGTGTGATAAGTTTGGTATCAGAGCAAAAGGTTTTCAAAAGTTTAAAAAGTAAAGAACATTACATCATGATGTCTAGAAGAGGTCTGGATCCCCGACGTCCTGTTAGTGTGAGTATTGATATATAGCTTGTCATGTTATCTCACACATATTTTGTATTGATATACTGTGATATTTGTTAGATGGCTCACCCTAGACGTAACGTGAACTCTGTGGTTGCATCATCTGATGGTGCACATGGGGAGAATGTCGCGATTACCACTCCTGTGGCTGAGACATCAGTGGCTCCGATAGCCCCAGCTATTCTGGTAGCCCTAGCTGTACCTGATACCCCAATCACCCCAGTTGCTAACGAGATCCTTCAGACTCTCCAAGCACTGGTGGGTATGCTGGCTGGGCAACAGGCTCAACAAAGAACTGTTAACAAAGGAAGTGCTATTACCATGGATAAAGGGTCCGTGTTTGAGAAGTTTATGAAGGTTCGTCCTCTGACCTTTAAAGGGTCAACCAACCCTGATGAAGCAGAGTTGTGGAAGTTAGAAATTGAGAAAATCTTCGAGCTCTTTGGTTACTCCAATGATATGAAAGTATCATTAGCAACCTATGTTTTGCAAGGTCCTGCAGAGCATTAGTGGTGCATGGTTAAACGTCAATTTGAAGGAATGGAGCTGGAGCTCACTTGGAAGAAATTCTTAGAAATGTTTGACGACAAGTTCTACCCAGTAGCAATCAGGAAGCAGATTGAGTTCTTATCGATGGAATAGAGGTCGATGACCATAGCTGAGTATGAAGCGAAATTCACAAAGTTATCAAGGTCCGCACCGCAGCATATCGCGGATGAGGCAGACAAGGTAACAATGTTCGAGAGGGGCTTGTGCCCTACTATCCACAGCCGTGTGTCAATACTCGAGGCAAAAACCTTGTCTAAGCAAGTGACCAAGGCCCTTCTGGCTTAAAGAAGTTTGGATGACGCACAGAAATACCAGGAATCACAGTCGGAGAGGAATAGAGATCAGAAATCGACCAGGAATCATAATAGAGGAGGCAATCCTGCCAAGAAGGCGCACACTGAAGACCAACCCCAAAATCAGAATAGGAGAGACGCGAAACAACAGACTTGGAATCCGTGCAATCGGTGTGGGAAAGTTCACCCTCGTATACAGAATTATGACGGGACACTGAAAACATAATACACTTGTGGTAAGACCGGACACCTGTCCATTTACTGCAGGAATTAAGGAACGGGAGGACAGCAGCAGCAGCAGTCGATTCAGGTTCAGAAACTACCAGTGTTTATCACTAGACCAGCTCCAGCCCAGCAAAAACGTCAGGGAGAGCAAAGACATGACAATTATAACAAGTCGCAAGGACAAGCACCAGCTACTCAGGGACGTGTTTACACTCTCACACGCGAGGAGGCCGAAGCTTCACCATCTGTGGTATAAGGTATTATCCCCATCTCTTCGGTACCTGTTAAAACTCTTATTTATTCTAGCGCTACACATTCGTTTGCTTCACCAGAATTCTTACACCGCTTATCTTTTACGATAGAACCGTTGGATGCTCATTTCTTTGTGTCCACTCCTGTTGGGGGCACAGTTGTTCTGCATGAGATTTGTCGTTTGGGAGTTGTAGAGTTGGGTGATAGATTTTTACCAGTAGATCTTATTTCCTTACCCATTCATGACTTCGATATTATTCTGGGTATGGATTTGCTCATCGAGCATCACGCAACCGTGGATTGTTATTTGAAGAGGGTTATTTTCGATATTCCTAGGTAACCCAAGTTCTTATTCCAATGAGACGTGTGGTTAGCAGCCCTTCATGCAAATCGGTCGTTAAGGAGAAACTGTGAAAGTCTTTTGGCTTCTGTGCTAGGCACAGGTGTATCCGAAGCAATATTAGATGATCTTTCTGTTGTGAGAGAATTCTCGGATGTCTTTTCAGAAGACTTGCCTGGTATTTCTCCGGGTTGTGAGATTGAATTCACGATTGACCTTCATCCTGGTACTCTGCCTATCTCCAAGGCCCCGTACAGAATGTCACCTTTGGAGCTAAGGGAGTTGCAAGCTTAGTTGCAAGAATTGTTGGACAAGGGTTTTGTTCGACCCAGTGTTTTACCATGGGGAGCTCCAGTGTTATTTGTGAAGAAGAAAGATGGTTCCATGCATCTATGTATCGACTACTGGAAATTAAAAAAGGTTACTATCAAGAATAGGTATCCGTTGCCGCGCATCGATGATTTGTTTGATCAACTTCAAAGAGCACAGGTTTTCTCCAAGATTGACTTACGGTCTGGTTATCACCAACTAAAGCCAAGGAGACGGATGTTTCAAAGACGGCATTTAGGACTCGATACGGTCATTACGAGTTTTTAGTTATGGCTTTCGGGTTAACTAATGCTCCTGCAGCTTTCATAGATTTGATGAATTGGGTTTTCAAGCAGCAGTTGGATCGCTTTGTTGTTATTTTCATCGATGATAGTTTGATCTACTCGAAGAGCAAGGAGGAGCACGAGAAACATTTGAGGGAAGTTCTTCAAACTCTATAGAAAAAAAAGTTGTATGCCAAATTCAGTAAATATGAGTTCTTGCTAGACAGCGTGTCTTTCCTTGGCCATGTGGTTGGCAGTGAGGGAGTTTCGGTGGATAGCAAAAAGATTGAGGCAGTTCTTGATTGGCCGCGACCAACCTCAGTGACTGAGATATGCAATTTTTTGGGATTGGCTAGCTATTATCGACGGTTTGTAGAAGGATTTTATCGTCTTTCCCTCCCACTTACTAGCCTTACTCGGAAGGGAGTGAAGTTCGAATGGACGAACAAGTACGAAAATAGTTTTTAAGAGCTCAAACGAAGGTTGACCTCAGCACCAACTCTGGCTCTATCTACCGAATGAGGGAATTTTGTGATCTTCAGCGACGCTTTGCACCAAGGATTGTGTTATGTTTTGATGCAGCACGGGAAGGTAATAGCTTATGCCTCGCGACAGTTGAAGATTCACGAAAAGAATTATCCTACGCACGACTTAGAGTTAACAACAATTATTTTCGTGTTGAAGATTTGGCGGTATTATTTTTATGGAGAATCGTGTGAGATCTACACCGACCACAAAAGATTGAAATACATTTCACACAGAATGAGCTTAATTTGCGGCAAAGACGATGGCTCAAATTGTTGAAGGACTACGACGTGGAGATTCTCTACCATGAAGGAAAAGCAAACGTTGTGGAATGGTACAGCATCAATGAAGAGGGTATTCTCAAGTTCAAGGATTGAGTGTGTGTACCTGTCAACGAAGAGCTTAGAAAGGAAATTCTGATCAAAACTCATAGTTCAGGGTACAACATTCATTCAGGAGGAACGAAAATGTATCGAGATCTTCGTGAACACTTTTGGTGGAATGGTATGAAGCGGGACATAGCAAAATTTATGGCATAATGCTTAACCTGTCAGCAAGTGAAGATTGAGCATCAGCGACCAGCAGGGAAGCTTCAACCATTACCACTACCCAAGTGGAAATGGGAGAATATTGCGATGGATTTCGTATCTAGTTTACCTCTTACACACAGTGGACACGACGCAGTTTGGGTGATAGTAGACCGGCTTACGAAGTCAGCTCACTTTCTCACAGTTAAGATGACTTATTCTTTGGACCGCCTGGTGCAGCTATCTGTGCGAGAGATTGTACGACTTCATGGTTCACTTATTTTTATCGTTTCGAATTGCGACCCTCGGTTTGTCTCGAAGTTTTGGGGTGCCCTACAGCCAGCAATGGTTACTCGGTTGGACTTCAGCTCAGCTTATCATCCATAAACCGATGGTCAATCGGAGAGTACCATTCAGACGTTGGAGGACATGCTGAGAGCTTGCGCGCTAGAATGGAAGGGTAACTGGGATGATCCATTACCGTTGATAGAATTCTCCTATAACAACAGTTATCACTTCAGTTTGGGGGTTACACCTTATGAAGCCTTGTATGGGCGGAAGTGTAGATCCCCATTGTGTTAGTACGAAGTTGGCGAGCAATAACTTCTTGGACCTGATCTTGTGGAAGATGCATCTTAAAAAATTCGGTGATCTGGAATAAGTTGTTAGCATCTCAAAGTCGTCAAATGAGCTATGTCGATGTGCGAAGAAGAGATCTAGAGTTTTCAGTTGGCGACATAGTATTCCTCAAGGTTTTACCTTGGAAAGAAATTATCCATTTTGGCAAGAAGGGAAAGTTGAGTACCCGGTATATCGAACCTTTCGAGATCCTTGATCGTGTGGGGAAAGTGGCGTATTGTGTGGCCTTGCCACCTAGCCTCACCAGTGTGCATAACGTGTTTCATGTCTGTATGTTGAGGAGATATATTCACAGTCCGTCGCATGTGATTGACTATGAGCCGCTTGATGTTCTACGAAACAAGTTGATCCGTCTTGTCAAAATCCTCTGACGGAATCACAAGGTGGAAGAAGCCACGTGAGAGCGCAATGATGAGAATCGTGAATGGTATCCGTTTTTGTTTTCATGAGGTTAGTTTTAATTTCAAGGACAAAATTCTTTTAAGGGGGGAGAATATAAAACCCGATAAAATTTAAAATTTTTAAAACAAATATTAGTTTAATAAATTATTTAATTTAATTAACTAACAAATTAATTAATTAAATAAATAATAAGATTAAATGAATTGATAAAATAAGTGTTGAAATATTAATGTAATTAAAAACTTATTTAAATTTTAATTGATTTATCTAGTTATTAATTAATTAACTACTTAAATTAATTAAAAGGGAAGAATAATTAATAGAAGGAAAAAAAAAAAGAAAAGAAAGGTAATGAAAATGGTTGACAGCTGTGGCCGAAAATTTAAAAAAGAGGAATAGTCAGCGTATCCCTTGTTTTGGGGAGAAAGTTTTGGAAGTTGAGGGAAATCAGGGATACCATCCCTGATTTCATGGTCATCCCCATGAATGGGATCCCCTCCTCCATTCTATCACATCCTCATTCTCTCAACACTAAGAGTTCTCTCTCCGTATCTCTGTCTCTACGAGTTCTCTCACGAACCCTGGTTCATTCTTACACAGCACCATCACCGTGCATCACCACCACTGCAGCTGCGCACCTCTTTCTTGCACAACCACTGAGGCAACCACCACCACCATTCCTGATCTGCATCACCATTGGTGATCTCGGGTATGTGAATAATCTCCCCTGTTCTTTTTCTGTATGTAGGTATATATAAACATATCGAATAAACATTATCAGTTAAGGGACCGTTTGGTAGCCCTAGGTTATTCTTTAGCCTTGTTTAATATTTTGTTCTATTGTATTGTATATCAGGTTGAGGTTATCTTGCATTATCATTTCCTAGAAATTAGCATGGACTTGAGGTGAGTGGTTCATGCTATTATCTTTCAGTAAAATATTTCCATTCCCCAAACTTATTTTAAAAAGAAAGGTTTTAGTCCACTTCAAATGTTTTAAATGAAAAACTATTTTGTAAATACTTTAAAAGAAATTGTATTTATTTAAATGCTTTTAAATACTTTTTAATATTATGTACGATATACTGTTCTGCAAATTCATGACATAAAAATTTTAAAGCATAAAAAGGAAAGAAGATTATTCTTTTACTTATATATTATGGTGCGACTTGAGATATGATTTCTTGGGATATGGAAAAGTCCAAGGGATAGTTCCTCTTCGGGGCTGACTTTGGCCAGTTAAAGAAAAATACCGATTTGATTCCACGTTGACTTTAGTTGACTCAACGGTTAAGGGACAGCCCGATGTGAATCTGGTGACCTTAAGCGGAATTGATTAGGAAAAAGTCCCGGGAGCCAACCCGTGGTGACTCTAAGGTTGATATTTTGATCCAAGGGTCAAGAGACCCCGAGTAATATGGAATTGATACTTTATTTGCGCAGATTATTCTGTTGTCGGATTTATTATTCCCACTCTTGTATGAGCATATCGCATTTACCATATTTTTATGATATTGTATTTATACGATATGAGGACACTTGACGTCCATTTTGAGAATGAAAACATATGTGTTTTCAAAGGTAAATGAAAAGTGAAATATATTTTCAAATGCAGGAAAATAGTTTGAGAATAGATGAACTGAAGTGTTTGTGATTACCCATTTTTATTATGTTGTATTTATCATGTCATATTATGTTATCATACACTTTATTTTATCACTATTTTAGAACTGTAGTGTACTATCATGATTCCATTCACCAGTTTATACTGATGTAGCTCCATAACATTTTCAGGTAGCTTGTGAGTTGAGATCTAGCTGACAGACTGTTGTGGGGGATCTATGTTCTCGACCTCTAGGACATTGCATTATCATATTATTATCATTTGCTTCCGCATGGTTTACATTAACATTATGACATTATGGTTATTGATGCTGTTGACATCATTTTGATGAGACTTTTGGGCTGTTGACCCATTTATGTCATGTTTGGACATCTTTTTGGTTGATCTTTGAGCTGTTTGACCCAAGTTAATAAAGAAAAAGAATTTTAGTATTTAAATCCATAAAATTAAATAATTAATTAGTTTATAACTAACTAATTTTGTTTAAGGCTTACTTGGCTTGTTGGGTTAAGGCCCACAATTTATGGTCGGTCACCCTTCCCAAATTAGGGCGTGACATCATTATGTTGAGCCACATGAATTCTATTCAGGAAGGTTGGTCTCATGTCAACTGACTACACAATATAGTATCCCCACGATGCATTACCTCTACTCCCATCCTCCTCAAATCCTCTAATAAATGATGTTGGACTGTCAATGATGTCAAGCTACCTCCCGATGACTTCTCACTCAACGCATTTGCCACCACGTTTTGTTTTCCTAAATGATAAAGTATATCGACATCATAATCCTTCAATAATTCAAGTCACCGCCTTTGTCTCAAGTTAAGTTCTTTTTGAGTGAATATATATTTTAGACTCTTATGATCAGTGTAAATCTCACAAAACTCTCTACACAAGTAGTGCCGTCATATCTTCAGTGCAAAAATAATTGCTACCAATTCTAGGTTATGCGTAGAGTAATTTTTCTCATGTATTTTTAATTAGCGAGAAGCATAAGCTATCACTTTACCATGTTGCATAAGAACCCAACCCAAACCTTGATGAGATGCATCACTGTAAATTACAAAATTACCGCCCTTAGTTAGCAATGCAAGAACTGGTGCCGAAATCAACTTCTGTTTAAAATCCTAAAAACTGTGTTCATATTCGTTAGTCCATTCATATTTCATCCCTTTTTGAGTAAGGCTAGTAAGCGGCAGGGCAATATGAGAAAACCCTTTCACAAACCGTCGATAGTAACCAGTCAATCCTAAGAAACTACGTAACTCTATCACAGATGTCGGTCGTGGCCAATCAACAATAGCCTCTACTTTAACGCTATCCACTGACACCCAATCCTTACTGATCACATGGCCAAGAAATGATATGATGCCTAACCAGAACTCACACTTGCTAAGCTTAGTATACAATCTTTTCTCCCTAAGAGGCTAAGAAATTATTCTTAAATGCTCCTCATGTTTCTCCCTACTTTTAGAATAAATCAAGATGTCATCAATAAACACCACTATAAAATGATCCAACTGGAGTTTGAAAACTCTATTCATCAAATCCATAAATACCGCTGGAACATTAGTCAGACCAAACGGCATCACTAAGAACTCATAGTAGCCATAACGAGTCTTGAAATCTATTTTCAAAATGTCATCCTCCCTAACCTTTAGTTCGTGATAACCAAACTGCAAGTTAATCTTTAAAAATACCTAAGCTCATTGTAATTGATCAAACAAATCATTTATACGTGGTAGTGGATATCTATTCTTAACAGTGACCTTGTTCAACTCTCTATAATCAATGCATAACCGCATAGAACCATCCTTTTTCTTTACGAATAAAATTGGAGCTCCCCACGGTAAAATACTGGGCCTAATAAAATTTTTATCCAAGAGACCTTGCAACTGTACATGCAACTCTCTCAATTATATGGGTAGCATTCTGTACATCACCTTAGAGATAGGCGTAGTACCAGGTAAAATATCTATTATGAACTTAATCTCACGATCAGAGAGAAGACTAGGTAAATCATCTGGGAAGACATCCGAAAACTCCTTCACAATAGAAAGTTCATCTAATTTTATCTTTGGTATCTTTTTGCCTACAACACAAGACAAAAGGCCCTCATAGCCCTTCCTCAACATTCGATTTGCATGAAGGGTAGAAACAAACCCCATCGACGATAACCTTACGTCTTCTTAAAAGAAAATTTTTTGTTGTCCTAGTATATTGAAAACTACCCTCTTGTAATAGCAATCAATTGTCTCATGATATTTAAAGAGTCAGTTCATACCCAAAATAATATTCAAATCATGAATTGCACAGGATCGACACACCTCACGCAATAACACTATGTCCCTAACAAAAGTGGATACAGAAAGGCATACATCCAAAGACTACCGTAAAAGATAGGCGATGCAAGAACTCAGGTGAATCAAAAGAATGTGTAGAACGAGAATCTATAAGTGCTCTAGCAGGAATATATGATATGATGATAGTACCTTGTACCACAGATGGTGAAGCCTCTACCTCCTCACGAGTAAGAGCATACACGCCCCTGAGTAACTATACCCTGATCCTATGCCTTGTTATAAGCAGGCTGCCTTTGATCTCCTTGACGAGTATGCTGACCTTGAGCTGACCCACCATTATGTGCAAACGACCTCTGACTCTGGAACAACTGTTGCATCGGATGCTCCTCCGCCCTATTAGTTCTGCAATAAGTAGATATGTGACCAGTCTGTCCACAATTGAAACATGTATTCGGTGTACCATTGCAATGATATCCATGAAAATGGAACTGCCCACATCTATTACATGGATTTCAGGTTTGTTGTCGTGTATCCCCGCTAGTCTGCGTCTGTGTTTGCGTATATGTCTTCTTGGCAGGGTTACCACTTCCATTATTATTTTTTATCAGCCTCGAGTCCCTAAATCTCTTAGGTTGTTGATCCCTGCTCTTATGTGCATCATCTAAGCTATTTTTCGCTGAAATAGTGTCACACCCCAATTTGGAAAAGGTGACCGGCTATGAATCATGGGCCTTGGCCCAACGAACCAAGTAAGTGTTAATCATTTTTAATTAGCAATATGTTAAATAATCTAATTATGTAGGGATTTGAATAATTAAAATCCA
>JAUTBS010157746.1:0-12209 GCA_032361285.1 Aequorea victoria | reverse complement strand
TACATAAATACACATATACGCACAGAAATATATATATACACACATAAATATATAAATATATATTTATATATAAATATACACACATGAATGAGTGGACAGTTATTTGATTTGACTAAATTAAAAATTAAAAAGAAAGAAAGAAAGTGACATGGATGATGTGGCTTGGAGGTAAGTTGTGATTTTCTTCTTCCTTTCCACAAAAGTCTTCAATAAATACACATATGCGCGTGTGTGGATGGGAGGATAGTTGAATTGATAGGATAACTTTCTATTGAAAAAATAAATACAAAAAAAAATGAGGAAGATTGTAAAAATACATGAGATGGAATTTTGAAAAACTTTTATTCTATAATTTTCTATAATTCAAGATACAAATATACACATGTATATATACATAAATATCTCCATGAGATGGAAAAAAATGGTTAAAATGATAAGAAAGAATGATAGTAATGACACAAAGAAGATTTTTCTTCCAACCTATGTCATCCCGTCATGTCTCTAGGTCATCCATGGTTGAGACTCAATCTAACCAGGAAAAACTTAACCCTAGCTAGAATGTGGTTTGATTAATGGCTAACCAAATGAGAGGTATATGAGTCATTTAACACCAAATTCATTTTCTATGAATAGGGAGTTTGTCCCTATTCATTTTTTTTAGGAAATCTCGTGCATAAGGAGAGGTAGAGAGAGAGAGAGAGAGAGAGAGAGAGAGAGAGAGAAAAGAAGAAGAAGAAGAAGAAAGAAGAAAGAAGAAAGAAGAAAGAAGAAGGAAATGGAGAAATGAAGAAAGGAGGAACCATCTTCCATCATCTTCATTAAAGGTTAGTAGCTCATGATTCAAACCTTGTAGTCTCTTGAATCACCTCTTAAGCCACCTATATACAATGTTCATGGAACTTAGAATAAGAAAAAATATGGTAGAAAGCACCTAGAATGAAGAAAGAACTTAGATCATGCCAGAGTTCTAAAACTCTATTTTTAGGTGTCATGAACTAAAATATGAAAAAATGTTCAAACCCTAGAGGAAATCCAAATTTAGAATTTTTCGGGTTATGTTAATATGTCTAGAGCATGTATGATTTTTGTTAGGATTTAAGAACATGATTTTCTACTCCAACCTTAATTTTCTAAATTCGAGTGCATAGGAGGCAAATTCAAAATTAATTTTGAAAAATTTTAATTAAATTTAGAAAAAATTTCTTGAGATGATACACGTATGGAAAGAAAGGTTTATGGGTCTAATTTATTCAAAATTTATAAAACTCAGTTTCATTTGACAGATTTAGAGAAATTAAGGTCCCATTTGATATAAACTTTGAAAATTGTTTTCAAAAACTTATTTTGGAAACAATTTTTAAAATAGTATTGAAAGAGAAAATGCGTTTGGTTGTTAGAGTTCAGAATTATTTTCTAGTGCAAAAAATTATGAAAAGATGTTTAGTGATATTTTTTTGCTTTTTATATTTGCACTATTTTCATTTGATGACTAATTTTTTACAGTAATTTTGAAAACGTCCGGACACGCATCCGGATGTACGAGGCTAGAAATCTTTGGCTGAAAAACTTTTGGATGCACGTTCAGACATAAAAGGCCAGAGACCTTTGGGTGAAAAACGTCAGGACGCGCATTCGGACGTTTTCACTATTTAGCAGTTTTCAAAAAGTTGAAAAAACATCTTTCTGCAGTTTTTCAGTTTTTTTCAATTTGTAATCCATTTTTCTGAAAAATGGGATTCGATTTCCAAAAAATGATCTCACCAAACACGTTTTTATTTTTTTTGAAAATTATTTTTTTCAAAAAATAGAAGAAAAGAAACTCTTCCGAACGGGGACTAAGATTTTCCCAAACAGAGACCGAAAATAAACTCTATTTTTTGTAAAAAAATTATTAGACCTATTTACAAGAGGAGTTGGGAGTTGTGTCCTTCATAAAAAATATTTTCTAATACCTTATTCTAACTCAGAAAAATATT
Source organism: Aequorea victoria (assembly GCA_032361285.1). Taxonomy (NCBI): domain Eukaryota; kingdom Metazoa; phylum Cnidaria; class Hydrozoa; order Leptothecata; family Aequoreidae; genus Aequorea; species Aequorea victoria. The sequence goes on along the minus strand of JAUTBS010157746.1, from coordinate 10,233 downwards.
TTCCAAAAATTACAAATGCATTTAGCAATTTATTTCAATTTTACAAGAGGGATGGCAGAATCTAAAAATTGGGGAAAACCTAAGAGAAATGGTGTTTCAAGTAGAACTAAGTACCTAAACCTAAGAACTTGAGTTCTTTGCAACCCCAATGAATTATTAACACTTATAAGAGTGATATTAAGTTAATAAAATTGTAATTGATCCTTTAGACCAAGGAGGTAAGGAACTGGGTTATAGGAACCCATGAAGAAGAATGTTTCAAACCTAAGAAATCAGGTTCATCTAAACAACATGGGACATTTTCATACTAATACAAATGAAAAATAAGTTGATTCTAATGCTTGGATATATTACATAACCTATGCATCGAAGGGGGAGCCTCGGAAGGAGATGTGTCACCCCGAAATTGAAAGAGGTAGGTGTCACGTTGATCGACAACTAGGTGAGTGGCTAGCAATATCATAATGACTTGTATACTGTGCAAATATTTTTTTATATTTTTGAATGCCTCTATGAAGCATGTGTTACTATCATGTTTTCTAAAATGAAATACTCATTACGATTATGAAAGAGTTTTTTGAAAAGTTGTTTCCTCTTTAAATATATAGATTATGAACATGTGTTACATGTGAGTGTAAAAAGATAGTTTTTTACAAATATAATATATTGTCGGAAGGTGCTAAGGTTTGCGAGTATCCGGTCCGTATGAGTTGCCCTTTTATAGGTGTGAGATAGCCTATATGGCTTTTGGTCTTTTATGGGTGTGCGTTGTACCTATCACTAATGATAAAGAGTGACCCTCGTCTCCACCACTCTAATTAAGTGCGTCGTGAGTGAAATTGCGGTACCATTGAAACTCCCGATCGTGAGATAGACGATTACTTAGCTACTGGATGACATAGTATGTGTGTGTGTTCTTGTGAGCACGTATAATATGCTATTAATTATTTATAAGTTAGGCTAAAGAGTCGTACGTTGTTGAGAAAAGCTTTTAAAGCTATGTTGGGCCATAGGGATGAGCGTTGAGATATGAAAGTATTTATAAATTATTAAAGCTGGGCCGTAGGGCCGTATGTTGAAAAGATAAAAGAGTTGTTTATATAACTATGCGAGTTGGGCTAGTAAGTCGTATGATGAAATATATCATTTTGTATGAGTTGCAGGACTATGTATTTTTCTGAATATATTCTTTATGAAATAACTATTGAAAAGTTGTGTAAATGCATGCATTTTTTGCTTTTTTTAAAGCTTTTTATCTGTAACAGTGTTAGAGAAAAATCATGAAATCTTTACTCTTGATTTTCACGAGTTGTGTGGATATATTTTTCATTATGATGTTAAGCTCACTCTCGTGTAACCATTTGTGATTGTAGATCTTGTTACAGTGTAGATAGTCGATCCACCATAGTATGGTTAAGGTCAGAAGAACAAGTCTGACGTGAGGTGTGTTCGAAAAACGTGTAAGAGATTTTCATCAAAGAGATTGTATATAGATATGAGCAGGGCTCTTTATATATCTATGAAAATTGTGTATCCCGAGTGTTATTGTAAAGAAAGAGCATTGTTCATGTAGAATTTTATGTAAGTAGTCTCTTTAATAATGAGAGAGAGTATGACCTTGAGGTTTCAATTAATAACTTTTTTTTAAGTTGATAGTGACATAGATGAGCTTGTGTCGCACCACTCCAAGAAAGTTAAATCATTATCAGGAGAGTGAGTGTGACAATTGCCGTCCGAATGGAGGTAACCCGAGAGGTCACATCCCGTTATGGCTGTCCGAATAGCCTAAATCCCTGTCCGGACAGTGCTATCCCGAATCGAGTCTGCTTCTCTGTTGTTTGGCGTCCAGACATCGATGAGCCCCATCCAGATGGTGGTCTCTTCCATGTCCAATTTTGGGCCACAACACAACAATCTCTACATTGGCACAAAATTTGTCCTTCCTATGAAAACTTGTTGGCGTTTCCCAAAAACTGCACTTCTTTTCTGGGTAGACATGCTTTACCTTTTCCAACTTCTCTGGCTCAGCTATTAGCCTTTTCATCTTGCCTGGACTGGTTGAAGTTTTTTTGCATAAAGTGGGTTCTTCACTGACCGTGATTAGAGCGAAACTGACCCTATCTTCAAAATCTTGTCTTACTAGTGCTTTGTAAGTCTTTTTCTCTCTGCCCTTTACAAATGTATTAGGCCTTTGTCCTTTCAACCTCTTTTTTCGCTGCTCTAAATTTGTCTCACAATCATCTAACTGTGCTGGTATTGTAGGTGTAGCTCCACCTACCACTATGCTCTCTACCAGTCTGTAGAGATGCTCGATTTTTTACCCTTTCATGATCACCATTGAACCCTTACTGATCTTCATTACTCCACCTTTTCCTATGTAGACACATCCGAAAGAACCCAAAACGCCTAAAGATATCAAACTTCTCTTTAGCCCTAGAACATGTCTGACATTACCTAAAGTCCTAACGATCCCGTCAAACATTATTATTCTGATTGTACCAGTTCTAATGGCTTTGCATGTTGCATCATTACCCATTAGAACTGTACCGCTATCACGTGATTTATAGTTCTCAAACCAATCTTTATTATGACACATATGATAAGAGCATCCAGAATGTAGAATCTATGCATCTGACAGAAAATTAATATCTAAAGAAATTGAAAGTACTAAAAATGCATCTACGTCTACCTCACTGTCTAATGAACCTTCTGCATAACTGATAGAATCTAACGCAACTTTCTTCCATTTTCTCTTTTTTTCCAAATGTTTCTTCAATTTCTGGTACTGACTCTTGTAGTGACCAGTTTTGTGACAATAGAAGCATTTCATATCTCTTTTTCCAATCGACTGACCACCATTAGAACGTTATTTTTTCGATCTACTACTGCTCTTGCCTCAGCTTGGTTCTGACTTTTTCACAACCAGGCCTTCTGCAATCGGCTCATCCTCTCTCTTTATCTTTTCATGTGGCAAGTGATCACTGATTACTTTTTCAAGTTTCAATGTCTCCTTCCCGTACATCAAGATAGTCACAAGATGATCATAAAGAGACAGTAGCGATGCTAGAAGTAAGATCACCTTATTCTCATCATCAACTCTCACATCAAATCCTGACAGTTAAATAATAAGCATATTAAATTATTTAAATGTTCTAATAGATTTGTATCTTCTCCCATCTGCAGTCCATACAAATATTTTTTCATATACAACTTGTTGGCCAAATTTTTCTTCATATATAGGCCCTCCAGCTTCTGTCAGATCGTCTCTACCGACTCCTCGTTCAAGATGTTATGAATAACGAATGGAGCTCGCGACTCTTGTAACCAGATCCTCCCAATCATCTTCGCTCATCGTCTCAGGCTTCTTAGCCTTGTCGAGTAATACCTTGAAGACCCCCTGCTACATCAACAGATCCTTCATCCGTCGTTGCCACAACGAAAAATTATTCTTACCATTGAACTTCTCGACTGGATATTTGTTGATCATCTTTTCAATCGCTAATGAATGATCAACTGCTACAACCCTTAGCTCTAATATCAATTGTTGGGCGGCAGAAACGATACCCACAAACAAAAACTTTGTTAATCCAAACAAGAACGATAGATATACACAATGATCAAATCAATAATATCAATCAAAAATCAAACAACGCAATAAGAATAATAAAAAATACAGAATATATATGGTTCGACTAACCGCCTACATCCATGAGCTACGAGTAGATGAATCCACTAATAACAATCAAGAATTACAACTCTCCATCATCACTCTCTGATATCTCAAACTTTTTCTCTCTAAAAAACTACTTTGGAGAATTCTCTAATTTGTTCTTCATGTTAACCCTAACAAATAATATGATCTAGTTTAAATATGGGGCTCAAGACTTGATCCAAAACCCTAATTTCTGCAAGTCTCGTTCGTAGCGTCATTCGGACAGAGATCAATGCCGTCCGGACGGAGATAACCCGAGAGGTAGCATCCCGTTGTGGTCGTTCGAACGACCTGAATCCCCGTCCAGACGTGTTATCCCGAAGCGAATCTACTTCTCTATTGTTTAGCATCCGGACGACAGTGAGCCTCGTCCGGACGGTGGTCTCTTCCACTCCCAATTTTGGGCCGCAGCACAACAATAGCCATTAACTATGGACATTCAAACTTTTTCATCAACAGATTTTAGAAATACCCTCATACGAACTTTTCAATAAGAGTAATTGCTACCATCAAATAATGATGGTCTACTTGTTGAATTACCTTCTCTAGGCATGTCCATGAATGAGATTGATTAAGATCTTTTACTTTTAAAACAAAAGAACCCACTCTAATACCAATTGAAAAAATGCGATTTTAACTCGGATTTGAAACCGTGTTCCAAACTGATCTCAAACGTGAACTTTAGGCAGAAAATTAAATAAAGAAGAAAAAACAAACAATCATACACCAAGAGGTACAAGAGTTTTTACGTGACAAATCCCAACGCAGATAAAAATCACGGAACCAGCTCAGGTCCGGTAAAGCAAGTACTATCAACTTTAAATAGTTACAAGAACCAACTTACAAACTCCCGTTGAATCCACAATCAAAATGACTTAAGTTGAACTTGTCAAATCTACGTGCACGGTTTCCCGTGCTTCTTTACTTCAATACTGAATTCACAGTATTGCACACGCCAGAATCCACACCTACAGAATCTACCAAAAGTGTTCTTAAAAATCTACCTAAGAGAGTCGAGTTTGTAGCGTTGATTTGAGCTCCGAAACTTGAGAGAATATGTCTTTTGCGTATATGACTTGAAAGTGTGAGCTTTTTCTGTATTCTCTAAGTGCCGAGATGTGTATGCTTCATGAGATATATATAAAGAAGCAATAAAACGTCCAAGCAACGTTCTAAATAAATTGGACCGCCTGGACACCACTCGAGCGATCTTAAGTCCACTCGAGCGAACTTGTGGCAGATATATCCCGAGTTCTGTCTACGAACCTGCTTTATTGTGTTGTGTTTCAAAACTTTGCAGTGCTTGTACATTGTTGAAATATCCTCAAAGTGGTTGAATCTTATCCACCAATCTTATCCTAAACAATATCTTAAGAAATTTACATCATCTTATCAAAAAGATAACATGGTATCAAAATCTTAATAAACCAACCTAAAAATTTACATGAACTAAGATTCCAGATAGAAATTTAATTTTCAAGTAATTTATTAAGAATCCCTCATCTATTAAGAAGATACAACCCTTATCTCTTCATCTCTTAAAAATCTTTATCTTCATCTCTTAAAAATCTTTTATCTTCTAAGAATTATCAAATTAAATTAAGACTCAATATCCTAACACTCTCGATTGCTTTAGCAGCTTTCAGCACTCAGTTACAAAGTCAGAAAGAACTTCTAGCAGAACAAGGAGCCCAAAATAACCGAATTCATCCATTTCAAGAAGAAGCTTCGGATTAACTGCAGACAATGTGTTTGAAGCAAATGGTCCTTAAGAGTCTGAAGATGGGTCCTGTTCACTCACGGACGCAGAAGGAAGATTCAATGGAAGGGGTGGCAACAGGTTGAGCTTTTGATTCCCAGCCAAGAATGCCAGCACAAATGACTGGGTCTGAGGAGGGCGTGACTTGGATCCTCAAACTAGATTTCTGGATGAAATGGGAGAATCAAATATACTCAAAGACGCAAAACTTTGTAAATCTGCCTGGTGGAGTGTATTCAGGGCAAGGTTTTAAATATCATTCATTACATATCGTATTGATCAATACGTATTGCAATTTTGGACTCCCGATATCGATATTTACTAATTTATTGGCCGATACTGTCCGATATCTACCGATACATAACCATATTGCGATTTAAAACCCTAATATCAATTGGTTAACAGCTTCACCATCCCCTCTCCATAGCCATTATATCAACCATTTTTCTTTATTTTCATAGTTCCAGTTCAGCAGACTTAGCCTTCTTCTCAACCCAACTAAATCCAGGTCTCTTATGGACCCCCTTCTCCTTCATCAAGTTCCTCACATTCTCAACCTCCTCCCACTCTCCATCAGCAGCATAAATATTCGACAGTGTCACAAAACCTTCAGGCCTATTCAACTCCATGTTTAGGATATCCTCTGCCAACTTTTTAGCAAGGTCTCTTCTTTTATGGATTTTACACCCATTGAAAAAAGCCCCAAGGATTGAATTTGTGACTTCCATCTGCATCTGCTTCACCAATTCATAAGCTTCTTCCATCCTCCCAGACCGACACAGAATATCCACAACACAAGCATAATGCTCTTCGCATATTTCAACCCCATAGTTCTCTTTCATAGACCTAAAAATCTTCAAACCCTCCTCAACCAAACCACCATGGCTGCAAGCTGAAAGAATACAAACTAAAGTGACTTCATTTGCCTGAATTCCTTCATCTTGCATCCTCTCGAACAGCTCTACTGACAAATCAACCATGCCGTGCTTCCCATAACATCCAATCATGGCATTCCACGATGCAACGTTTTTCTTGGGGATTTTATCAAAGACATTTCGAGCTCGTATGACACTCCCACATCTTGAATACATGCCAATAAGGGCGCTACCAATGAATACATTAATGCATAGACCCATTCTATATATTAGACAGTGAATAACTTTCCCTACCGTAAGTGAACCAGTCGATCCACACATGGGAAGTAATGCTGTCACTGTCCCCTGATTCGGCTTTATCCCGGCATCTAACATTTCCTGAAACAATTTCATAGCTTCATAAGTTTGATGGCTTTGAACAAAGCCCGATATCATTGCGTTCCATGTGACCAAATCAGGAAGCAAAAGTTCTCTTGTCATCCTAGAAAACAGAGTTAAAGCCCCATTGCAATCACCTCTTCTAGCATGCGCCACTATCATTGCATTCCATGTAAAATCGTTAGGTTCCAATCCTTCCAACTTCATCTGATCAAACAAAACAAATGATTGTTCTATCTTTCCCGCATTAGAATACCCACAAATCATTGATGTCCAAGAAGCGACATCTCTCCTTGGCATTCTATCAAACACTCTACGAGCATTACCTATATTCCCACATTTACAGTACATATCAACCAAAGCATTGCCCACATCAACATTTGATTCGAAACCCATTTTGTAAATCATAGCATGAAATTTCTTCCCTTTATTTGCATCCATTAAACCAACACAAGCTTTCAATACAGTAGAAAACGTATAGCTATTCGGAAAATGTTTTGAATTTTGCAATAAAGAGAAATACCCAATAGACTCTTCATAATACCCATTGAACGCCGAGGCCGAAATCATCCAGTTCAGCGCAAAAACATCTGGGATTTGAGTTTCTTGAAAGATTAACCTAGCAGAATTCAAATCACCGCAACTGGAGTATAGGCCGACGAGTTTTGAGTTCAGAGATTCGAAGTTCAGGTCGACGCAAGAAGCCAACAACAAAGCATGAATCTGCTTGCATGGGCTCAGTGCTTTTGCTTTCATGCATTTTTCCAACAAGAAACCAAGATTGTGGAAGGACAAGCAAGTTGGAAACAACAATGGGCGATTCATATTCAAACATTTCCTCTAGCTTTTGAAGGTTCTTCTGGTCAGAGTTTTGATTGGAAATGATGTGAAGATAGTGAATGACAACTTATTAATCAGAGCATCTATAACGGTGACTTGCTAAACTCAAATTTTAGCAATAATTAATTCCAAGTGCCAAAATTTAACAATTAATAATGTTAGTGACTTCGAGCATCTTGCAGCGGTGTTTAAAAAAATTGATGAAAGTGATAAATTGATTCGGATCAATTTAAATTGTATAATTTGATTTTGTTTTTTGTATTAATGATTTGATTTCAATTTTAAATAATTAAAAAATATTTTGGTTTAATTCACAAATTTAGCTTTATAAAACTAAACCGAACTTTTTAATAATTTTATTATATTATATATTATATATAACAAAAAAAATTAAAAAAAATTAAAAAATATTAATTGTTTTCATTTACTTTTTTTTTATTATATTTTCATAACAACGTAATATTATATAATTTAAAAAGGAATTTGATTTCCAGTCTCATTTATTGTTTCGATTTTAATATAAGTCCTATGTTAAATCTAATAACATAATAAGTCACATTTTATTATTTTATACCAAACATACCCTTCAATAACAACTCCCGCGAGGATGACAACGGCACTCTTATTTCGAGTATCCATTCCAAACAGAACGCGTCTTCTTCGAAATGAATTACAGAAGTTGCCGCAGAAAGAGATTGACGATCGTTTACGCAAATCTTGACGCAAATCTGTGATATTTCGCAAATCTTGCCGCAAATCTGTGATTCTCGGCCAACAATGACTATGAAGAGTAAGTATTCGTAATCGCTGGCCCTAATCTTTGCGCACTCGACATTCTCATTTTACATTTCAACATAAAAAAAATGTTCGAAAGATATTAGGGTTTCGAAATCGCAATGCAGAACCACCGAAATTCGAATGGAACTGGTAATGTTGTTTGCTTCCCATTTTTATCGAAAGCTATTTTTACACCATTACCTGTATGTTCGCACGGGGGGTGCGATGTTCTCTGTTATTGCTGTGTGTGGGTTATTGGATCATCCACTACAACATTCTCATTGTTTGTAGTGGTGATTGATGTGCGTTGAGAGAAATAAATGGGTGAGTGAGTTATTAGATCACATATGGGTATATTCTCAAATTGAAACCATTGTCATTGTTGTTCATGCATAAAGAATGAAAACCTTGTCTTTAAATAACTAGAGGATGTTCTCACGTGCATCAAATGTGAATATTTATCATTTTGTTAAATGAATGTTCTCATTCGTTGCACATGAGAATGTTCTCATCTGTATGTGCACACATAAAAATGGATAAATGTTCTTATTTGATAGACATGAACACCTAATTAACGAAAAGATTCTCATTTTTTTGAACATGTAAATGAGAATGTTCATAAAAATGAGTATCTTGTTGTTATTCGTGCACATACAAGTGAGAACATTCTCATTTTCTAACCGAGTTGTTCTCGTTTAAAGAAAGAGATGATGTTTCTACTTCATATTGGATAATTCTTTGAACAAAATTAAATGATCACATTGTTTGGTAAAATGTTTATAATCTTCACACGTCCATTTTTTACTATGCACACATGACAATGGGTGAGTGAGCTATTGGATCACACATGGGTATATTCTCAAATTGGAACTACTGCCATTGTTGTTCATGCATAAAGAATGGGAACCTTGTCTTTAAATAACCAGAGGATATTCTCATGTGCATCAAATCTGAATGTCTATCATTTTCGTTAAATGAATGTTCTCATTTGTAACAAATGAGACTGTTCTCATTTTTAGATGCACACCTAAAAAGGGATAAATGTTTTCATTTGATGGACATGAACACCTAACTAACGACAAGATTCTCATTTTTATGAACATGTAAATGAGAATGTTCATAAAAATGAATATCTTCTTGTTATTCTTGCGCATACAAGTGAGAACATTTTCATTTTCTGACCGAGTTGTTCTCGTTTAAAAAAACAGAGGGTGTTCCTACTTCATATTGGATAATTCTTTGAATAAGATTAAATGATCATATTGATGGATAAAATGTTTATAATCTTCACACGTCCTTTTTTTACTATGCACATATGGCATAACGGATTGAATAATGTGTTAATATATTCTCTGATTTATAATATGCAGTGAGAGCAAGAAAACAGTCAACATCTAACAAAACTGCAAAAACCATGACACCTCCTGACAATGCAGAACCACCGAAACGGAGACCCACGCCAGTAAAATGGAAAGATACAACATCAAAGAAGAAGAAAGTATTATTGCAGGACACATCGTGTTGAAGGTTGTGTCAACAGATGAGAATGAAAAAAACATCCGTAAAGTAGTGCTACATGCCATACAGGTCAAACATGGGTGGCATAATAAAATTAATTTCCAACATCAACCTCAGAAATGAACATATTGTAGTGTTGAGGAAGACACTTTTTTTGGGGACTTCTGAATGCGTTGCGGCTGAAGCAGTTGCCGTACTCAAGATATAAAAAATACGATGATATCGTCGTAAAGATAGTGAATACGTACAACCCAAAAAATGGTTGTTTCAGTATTGGTGGTAAGAGGTTGATGTTCAAAAGAAATGAGATGAAATTGATTTTAGAAATTTATTGTGGTGATGAGAAAATGAACTTGACTTACGGTAGTCGAGTG
>JAUTBS010157635.1:0-12210 GCA_032361285.1 Aequorea victoria | reverse complement strand
TCATTAATTTAGTTTTTGAATTTCATTGTGTGCTTAATAAATTACAGAAATAGTAGTACTGTTGTGTGCTTACTGAATAACTAAATAATTCAATTGTTAAATTTTGATTTTCTCTTAGATGGATGGTACACCAATGACCCAAGAACCTATTGTATAAGAACAAATGAAATTGAGAGATTATGTCATACTAAGAAGGGTGGTAGGAAAAGGTCTATAGTTTCAGACCATTTCACTAAACTAAAATGTTAATCCGGAAAACAAACCTAAGGCTGCATGTAACTATTGTGGGACTGACTATGCATGTGATTCAAAGTCTAATGAGACGAAATTGATGTTAACACTACAATCACAATGTAAGAAGTATGAATTTCAGAATGAAGATAAGAAACAAACCACTCTAGGGTTTAAACCTAGAAATGAAGTTGAGGGACAAACAAGTGGTAATCTTGTGGCTGTAAGTTTTAGTGTTGATGCATGTAGAAAGACTCTTGTTGAGATGATCATCATAGATGAATTGACTTTTAAGTTTGTAGAAGGTGAAAGGATTAAAAGGTTTATGCCTGTGTTACACCAACGACCCAAGAACCTATTGTACAAGAACAAATGAAATCGAGTGATTATGCCATACTAGGAAGGGTGGTAGGAAAAGGTCTATAGTTTTGGATCATTTCACTAAACTAAAATGTGAATTCGGAAAAAAAACCTAAGGCTGCATGTTACTATTGTGGGATTGACTATGCATGTGATTCAAAGTCTAATGAGACAAAATCGATGTTAACACATCTGCAATCACAATGTAAGAAGTATCAATTTCAGAATGAAGATAAGAAACAAACCACTCTAGGGTTTAAACCTAGAAATGAAGTTGAGGGACCAACAAGTGGTAATCTTGTGGCCGTAAATTTTAGTGTTGATGCACGTAGAAAGACTCTTATTGAGATGATCATCATAGATGAATTGGATTTTAAGTTTGTAGAAAGTGAAGGGTTTAAAAGGTTTATGCATATGGTGCAACCTAAATGGATTAAACTTTCATCTAGAGTTACAGTTTCTAAGGATTGCATGTCATTTTATATGAAGGAGAAGAAGACTTTGAAGAATTCACTCAAAAGTCAACAGTTATGTCTTACCACTGATACCTGGACATCTGTGCAAAATTTAAACTGCATGTGTTTTACTGCTCATTTTATAGATTATGATTGGAAGCTACACAAAAAAAAAATGATTAATTTTTGCTTAGTTCCTAATCACAAAGGAGAAAGACTTGATAAAGTTCTTGAGCAATGCTTGCAAGTTTGGGGTACTAACAAATTTTTGACAATTACGATTGACAATGCAAATTTAAATAATGGGGCCATCAATTTTATGAAGTGCAAGACCAAGGGTAGAAAGAGTATCATATTAGATCATGAGTTTTTGCATGTCAGATGGTCTGCTCATATTTTGAATCTAATTGCATGTGAGGGATTAAAAGAGATGAGTCAATAGTAAGGGTATGTAATATTGTGAAGTATGTGAGATCCTCACCTGCTAGAATGGAAAAATTCAAGTTATGTGTTGAAAAAGAAGGAATTGAGTCTAATATGACACCTTGTTTAGATGTAGCCACTAGATGGGACTCAACATATTTTATGCTTGAAAGAGCTTTACAATTTGAGAAAGCTTTTGAGCGGTTGCAAGAAGATGAGACACACATCGTCTTAAATATTATGGATGATGAGAGTGGTGGTAACTGTGAGGTTGATGATCTTGATAATATTAATGGGAGTAGGAAAGAGAAAAATAATACATTTGGGCCTCCGACTTGTAATGATTAGAAGAAGGATAAGTTATATGTCAAGTTCCTTAAATTGTTTTACAATGCAAGCTTGCATTTTTTCAGGTCTTTGTATGTTACTTGCAACTCTTTCTTTATTACGATAATATTGATTCAAAGTGTTATTACTAAAATGTGTGCTAATGAAAATGGTGATACACTTTTGATGTTGTTGGCACGTGGTATGAAGAGTAAGTTTGATAAGTATTGGAGAAAATTTGAGAAGATTAATTTATTGTTATTGATCTCCGTTACAAATTGAAGTGTGTGCATTGCTGCTTTGAAAAACAATTATGAAGCTACAGATGTTGAGGACTTGATAAAGAAGCTAAAGTGTGATATCTCGACTCGTTAAATAGATCCGAGAAGATCAAAAATCAACACCTGGCCCATCCAATAGACACAACTAATAGAACTGATTCATCACTAGACGATTCGAAGAACTCATAAAGCTCGAACAAGGCTCGGAAACCCCAAATTGAATCCTAAAAACACTCAAACAAACCCTGCGAATAAACCGTAAGGGAAAATGGAACGATATAAGAACCCAAATCCTTGAAATGAAGTTCCTGAGAATATCTTATAATGTTTAACTAGAACCAAAGTCAATAGGGCAGTGCCCTCGAACTCAAGTTCACCCAAAATCCTAGAATATGATCTGGACAACACATAATCAACTTTGAGTCTCACGAGTAGAGCCAATTCATAATCCCTTTTATCAGAACGGATCAAAATCGCCCTGAAACCTCAAAAAATTCAATATTTTTTTTTCAGAATTCTAATTGCACAGTCGATCTTAGAACGTTCGAATTAGGCTAAAATAAATATTTGAAATTGTCCTAAGATAGTCAATTTTTGAGATATTTTTCAACCGCCAAGAAATCCTTAAAAGTGTGCAATTGTGCTTTTCTATCACTTCATTGACACTGAACAATGCAATCTAACATGTGTACATGAAATGAAGCACTATATATTCTCACATGTAATACAATAATTTACTACAGGACTTCAGTCTCCTAATTTTTCCTAAAAACCGTGAGAGAGAAGAAGAAGAGAGGAAGGAGGCTGCCCAAGCCACCGAACCACCTCCACCGCCGCCGCCTAGACCTTCCCTACCATCGACGACCACCAGTCAGACTGCCGAAGGGGCCACCAGCTGCCGGTAAGTGGATCCTCTCTCCCATTTTTTTGATTTTCTTAACTTTGCCGCCACCTTCCACCACCACAGGCTCTTACACCACCATACAATCACCCAAAATTCTTCTCCTACCTCCCCTCTCACAGACGAGCATGACCATGCCTCGTTAGAGCCATCACAGTGGCCAAAATTAGGGGAAGAATATGAATGATTTGCTGGTTTGAACCAGAATTTAGTCGCGACTTTGTCGCTAGCTAATGTCTTCCACCGCCGAATTTAATTCCGGATATGACCCAAAAAATGTTCTATAATGTTTTCTCTTTAAAATGAGATAAATCTCACCTAAAATGTTTAATCACACAGAGAAAACCAAGCATGCAAAGATGGCTTCCCGAAATGGTAAACCTAAAAATTCTGGCCATACATGCCCAAACTGCCACCTTTGAACCACCATAATGCTCCAATCGAATAATTCTTATTTTTATAGAAATACCACTCCAAACTACAAATTTTATTTTTAACACTTCTCAAAATTTTGTCTATAACATGAAGAACGATTGAGTCAAAAATTGAACAAAATTCGGCAAACCCAAAAAAAATTTGGGCTGTGTGTTGAACCAGCCAACTTTCGAAGGCCACCATGGATTCAATACAAATCGAATTGACTTAATTATTTTTGGTTTATTTATATAACATATCAATTACATGTTTCATAACTTAAACTTTTTCAAGATCTGTCTCTAACTTAGCTAAAAATTGAGCCTAAAATGGGCCCCCAAATCTGTCCAAAACCCAAAATTCAAGAAATACATGAGAACATCCAACTTTGAGACCCCGTAACTCTTAGATCAAAGCTCCGATTTGTTTGATCCTTATATCATTGGGAATATATAAGTATATACTACAACTTTCATGTTTTATACTTTTCCAAATTCTCTCAATAACACGGAGAAAAACTTAAGCAAAGTTGATCTCTCAAAATGTCCCAAACTCATAAATCAGGTTGCATGTTCCAACCAGCCTACTTTGAACCTTCACCATGGCCTCTAAGAAACTTGAAGTGTTTGGATTTCTGATTTTATGGAAAGATCAAATGAAATATTAAAACTTTCATGAGAAAATCCTAATTTAATAATGATCAGAGGTTTAGTTGGCCCAAAGTTAGGAGAAAAATCTTATCAATATTGTTAAAGTGACTTTTGGCCAACTTTAGCTAGTCCCCATGAACACTTAAGAACTCCAAATATTATCTTATAACCACTCATTTTGAAGCCTTAAATGCTACATTTCTAATGATGTCGAGAATGGCCAAATTGAACCTCTATGAGGCCACCAAAATAACCAAAAACACTTCTCAAATTAAGTTTTCAACACTTAGAATAATTTTCAAACGAGTCATTTGAGAATATTTTTACCAATGAGCGTCAATAAACTTTCAAGCGATAATTCTAATTTCATATTCAAACTCAAGAAGTCCAAAAATCCTAATATGGACTAAAACATGAATTTCGAGATAATGGGATAAAGTTACCATTTTGTCCCTAAAAATCTAAAAGGTCTCAAAACCAAATATAGGCGAATTCTAAGTGTAGATTTGGCTTTGCATAATAGAATTTCTAATTTTTTGGTGTTATCATGTTTTTCTGTATGTCAGGACTCGAGTATGATCTATTTTATCTTTTTTCTGACCGTTGCAACGTCACTAAGTGAGTTACAAATAAATTGTTTTTACTATTTGTACTAGTCTCATGTTTCGAACTATATCTTTATATTCATGTGCGTCGTGAATTACATGAGGTTTTGATAAATATATGGTTGATACAATAAATCTTGTTTAATCTGTTTTTAGCCTGAGAATGCATGGTCATATGTTTATATGGTGTTGCATAGACACATACTTCTATGGGTTATCCAACTTAGGAAAACGTCATTATGCCGGTTGAAGAAAGTTCCGAGTAGGGGGTGAGGTGTCTAAGGAGGGGTTTGGTCACATGGTTAGGTGGTAACAGGATGATATCATGCCCACTTTTTCTATTGTACGGGTCGCTCCCTACCTTTGACTAGGTTATCCACCGAGAATAATGACATACAAAAAAGAGGGCTCTCATTTTATATTATTATTATTTATTCTGCCCTTATTTTTTCTATAAACTGTTGTTATAATCGAACATATGAAAAAATGGTAAAAAAATGGTTTTGCATGGAATTCTCTCATTTGGAAAGAATGTTTTGGTAGAAAAAGGGTAAAATAATAATTTATTTATCATCTGTAATCTCACACAAGCCTTGTTGCTTATGACATTGTATTTTTTTAGTTTTGTACCATGTTAGCTATCTCTAGAAGTCGTTGGATGATCGAGATTATGCCCGTGGACTATTCTAGCCGCTTTTGTTTGTTTCTCTTTTTGGATGTTTTATTTTATTGTTGTTATGTATATATTCTGTATTAAGGCATGTGATGTGGGCCTATAAGGAGAAGGTTTGCAATAATTTTAAACACTAGAAAGTTCTGTGACTTATGTTAAATACGCTCAATGACACGCTTTCATAAAATAACGTCATATTACTCAATAGTGTAAATCTAGTTCTATTTTTCAAATTTACAACGAAAGATAATGATTTTAATAATTAAGTAGAGAAAATTAATTAATTAGAAAAGAAAATTCATAAACTCTTAAGTTAGAGGTCTCGGGTGAGCATTGACTCACTGGTCAGTCACGAATCCTAATCTATGGGATTTGAATCGTGACAAATTTGGTATCAAAGTAAAAAATTTCAAATTTTCTAAAAATTCCAGAGTTATAGGATTACGTACACAATAATCGCACAGTACTTATGTGTATAGATGTTTTAGTGAGCAGTTGTTACCCTTAGGACTTGATGAGTAGTAGTAAGCCCAAAAGTTGGATGTTCTCATATCATGAGCGTAGGTAGAGGTAAATTATGTTTATGTGTATTATATGTTATATTATTATGAGAATTGAATCTTGAGAATGTCTTACCATGTCTCGCGACAATCGAACGACTAGTCTTGAAGTTCTAATTGGAAGAACAATTGATCACCATTTCTTCTAATGAGAAAGTTGGGAAAAGTTAATCGAATTGAGTGATAAACCTTGAGAAACATTCCCTAATATGTTTATGTGTATATACTTTGTACGTTACATATTATGTATATCCTTGGAAAGACTAGAATAGGATAAATAAAGTGTTGGGAATATTATGAACCTTGAATGTCTTGACATAAATAGAAGATGAGTCAATTTGGAATTTTCTCATGAATATAGAAATGTTCTTACTATGATTGTTAGGCATTAGAATTGCCAAAAAGGATTGAGAAACAAGTTGTCTTGAAAATGCCTCATATTCAAAAATAGATCTTGATCTTAAGGAATTTTGATGACCTTAGAAAATGAATTGGCCTGAAAATCTTTCATAAGAACCAAACCACCCCCTGTTAGGAATTCTATGACATTGGAATCAAAGTTTTTTTTTTAGAATCATATCAAGAATTTTGGAGACTGGTTTCCCTAAAGGCACACCATAAAGAGTTTCAAACAAATCTATACTTATGTGTTTAGGTAAGGTATTTGTTGAGATCCCTTCGCGAGAGGGTAAACCATGTTCTGTTAAGAGTTATCTTAAGTTTTGAGAATCGAAGTAGGAATGATTGTGAATGTTCGAGGTCATTGTAAGTGAAAGATCTGAACCAACACAATGATGAACATGTCGTATCTTTTAGAAGATTTGTGAAGTCCTTTTTGAACTCCAACAAAGTCTTAGAAATTCTTGAGTTTTAAACTTCGTAAATATAGTCAGTTTCTAGTATCTTCAGGAAAAATTTACTTAAAGTAAGACCTATTTCAATTACTAGAGTTATGAGTTTTTATGTGTATAAAATGATTCCAAAGTAATATGACTAAGCATAATTATGAGAATTTGAATTTTCCCAAACAATGACAAAATCTAGACAAATCTCCTTTTTAACTAGTGCTACCACTTTTAAAAATGGTTTGTAAGTAGAATACGCCTCACGAACCATATAAAAGAATAATTTCCATTATTGTGTCATTTTGTACACATACCAAATAATGTACTGAGTCTCTAAAGAATTATCAACTTATGCAGTTAAAATCATAATGGATCTTCAAGATAATGCAAAGACTCAAGTCACAGATGATCCTCCCGAACACATAAAACATCTTGGGTATTTGATAGAGAATCTCAGAGAGACTATTCAAGCTTATCAACAACAACAACAACAATAATTATTTCAGCCCCCGACCCAATAATACAATAGTGAGCAACGTAATTCAAGATCTAAGGAGCAAAAAGTTGAATCATGGAAACATACGAAATAGAATAGGAAAAAAAATGCATTGTGCCACGATGTCCAATTTGTGGGAAGAAACACTATAATAAGTGTCGAAAGGAAATTAGAGGATGTTATAGATGTGAAAAATAGGATATTTCAAAAGAAATTGCTGAAAATAGCATACGAGAGCTAAGGCATAATGTTTTGTTACATTAGGTAATCCTAATATATCCTTATATACTAACACATAACTTTACGAATACAAGATTTTTAATCTTCAAATAATATTCTTTGAAAGATATTTGTGTAACACCCCATCTCCCAAAAGGGTAATTAATCCCACTTGGAAGGGGTGGTACAACTTACTTAAATAGAATAAGCATATAATCATAAGGGATGCACTCTGTATTGTCCCAAACAAGAGGCATCATACAACCATACTCATATATCATGCATATAATTCACTAAGGGATACTCCATCCCAAATACTACATACTGAAAAGATAAGCTAACTATGGGATACACAATCTCACACAAAAATAAGATAAGTAGTGATCTGTGTCGTTTGTGATCAAAAATAATATTTATAAAAATCGAGTAAAAATAACTACTCCGTAGAATAGTGGTTAAGACCGGATATCGTTCCACAGGGACAATAAGGCTAAGTTGTGTTGAATTTCGATTAATTCTCAATTTGATTCGATGAAAAAAGATTTCTTTTGATTAACTAATTTAACTACAAAATAATTAAAAAGAAATTAAATTAATTAAAAGACACCTAGGGAATGCAAATCCGTCCTAGCTTAGTAATTGCAGATTTTCAAATAATATTTGAATATTTTCAAACAGATCATTAAAGGCATCATTATGGCTACAAGCCCTAATGATGCATCAAGAAAAATCAAATGAATGCCGACCGACATAAAATATCTAGATTGGCACGAGTTGTCCATACACGAGTTATGGCACAACTCGTCTTCTTTGAGTATATTCTATCAGAATACACATTTATTTAGTCAAAACAAAATATTGAATAATGCATCACTATTCTAATCACAGAAAAAAATAATGATCAAATAATATAAAAACGTTTAAAAATCATATTTGATTACAAGAATCAAAATCATCCAAACACGTTATACAACTAATGATCCGAAGAAGAAGCATTCAAAAACTAAATGAAAAGACTACATTACAAAATCTAGGGTTTCATCGAAACCCTAGGCTGGAGGGGACTAGCCGCTCATGGACAGGAGTGATGAAGTCGTTCATCCGGATAGACGATCCATCTCCTTCTTCTTCTTCGATCTCCTCCTTGAACCCTAGCCTCATTGGATGGTTTTCTGGTAATTTTTGGAACCCTGGTAACTGAGAACAATCTTCTTTTTTATACTCTCTTTAAAACTCGCAAAAAAACTCAATTTAGAAACTGTTCTCACTGCAAAGCGTCCAAACAAAAGAATCTGCGTCCAGACGGAACTGGGTTGCGTCCGGACGGAAATTTCCAGTGGCTCTTCCTCTTCGAGCGTCTGGACGGAAGGATTTGCGTCCGGACGGAAATGGGCAGTGACTTCCTTGCTTCAGAGCGTTCGGACGTTGGAAATTGTGTTCAGACGAAAAATGGGCTGTTTGAACCTTATCCTCTTTTCTGCACTATTTTTCGCTTCTTGACGTCATTCTCGCCATATGTCCGACTATCCATTCCTGCACACAAAATACAACTAAAACTTTTATTAAATAGATAAAATGAGGATATAAAATATAAGCTAAAGGACTTCAATGTGTTCATTTAAGCTCAGATCAGCAGCCACAAGGGTTTGTCGTGAAAGGCAGTGAGGAGTAAGTTTACAAGCTGAAGAAAAGCCTGTATGATCTGAAATAGGCATCGAGACAATAGTGTAAGAAGTTCAACATTTTATAACAAATACTGGGTTCAATAGATGCCATGAGAATCATTGTTGATATGCAAAGAAATCTTTTACTTCTTATATCATATTATTGTTATATGTTAATGACATACTTATTGAAGGGTCAGATATAGTTGAGATAGAGAATCTCAAAATATAATTGTCTAATGAATTTGTAATGAAAAGTTTGAGAGCTACAAAGTGAATCCTAAGAATGCGGATCAAGAGGAACATGACAAAGAGAAAGTTGAACATTTCACAATCAGAGTACGTTGAAAAGGTGTTAAAGAGGTTCAACATTGACGGTGCTAAGTCAGTTAGCACACATTTGGTAAACCACTTTCGGATTTCAAAGAAACAGGGGACAATCAGTAATGAAGAGCAGAAACACATGGCTAAGATATGTCATACATCTGCAGTAGGTAGGATTATGTATGTTATGACATGTACCATACCAGACATTGCTCATGCAGTGGGAGTAGTGAGCAGATTGATAGTCAATTCAGGTAAGGAGTATTGGAAAACTGTGAAGTGGATTCTGAGGTAACTGAGAGGTATTATATGATACACTTTATGTTATGATGACTCAAACATGAGATTGCAGGGCTATGTCGATTCAGACTTAGAGGGTGACATCGACAATAGAAAGAACACGACAGTATATTCATTTACTTTGGACAATGCATTAGTTAGTTGGATTTTCAGTTGCACAAGATCGTGATAATCTCCAATACAAAAGCAGAGTATGTAGCAGTTATAGAACTGTAAGAAACTTGTATTGTTGAATTTTTTTATAAAAGAGTTGGGTAAAGAGCAGGTCAGTTACCGTTTATACAGTGACAGTCAAAGTGCGATTCATCTTGCGAAAAACTCATTCTGTCATTCGAGGACTAAACACATTGATATCAAGTACCACTTTATTCGTTCTATGCTGGAGGAGGGTTAGTTCGAGTTAGAAAAAATTCACACAAGTAAAAATCTTGTTGACATATTCACGAAGGTGGTGACAGTTAAGAAACTGAAGAGTTGTTCATCTTCAGTGTGTCTTCATGCCTTGAAGACAGTTGGCGGCTTGCAATTGTTTTACTTCAAGTGAGAAATTGTTGAGTTTACCAAAGATTTGGCATGGTTTTATTTCAAGTGAGAAATTGTTGAAATGTGAAGAAAAACTTCTCTGGCGGTTTTCGTCCGGACGGGGCTTAGGACTATTCAAACGATTTGGAACAGTGGCAAGACAAAAGTTACTGGAGAATTCCGTCCGGACAAGGGTCAAGGTCATCTAGACGGTGGAAGGCTGAGGAGGCTACTAGAGCATTCCGTCCAAACATGGGTAAGGGCCGTCTAACGGCAAAAGCAAGGAATTTCAGGTTACAAGAATCTTGTCTGGACGGTGGCCAATTATGTCCCTATGACACTGCGCGAATTAGTTTTTAATGAAACACTAATTGTTGTTTTGTACTCTCCTATATATTCTAATCCTCTCCCAAAATTCCTTAAGTCTTATGAATGTTTGTAATCTCTCTCAAAGTAATAAGAATACTTTGTGAGCCCATGTACGTAGGCATTTATTATCGAACCACGTAAATTGTGTGTCGTGTAATTGCTTAATTACTCTTTTAATCGTTCTTAGTTATTATGAAATTTTCCATCATACTTAATAATTACTCATTGTAGTGTGCTTCCACATTGGAATCAGCTTCACATAAATTTTCATAATTCAAACTGTTAACTTATAATACTAGCTGAATAACTCATGCATGGGTGGATCTTTAGGAATGGTGGGTGACATACATGGAAGGGAAAGTAGTAGCTTTTTATCTGCATGTGAAAACATATGCTTTGTTTTGTTTGTTTCTTTTTCTTCTTTTTTATTTTTATCAGCACATATGCTGTGTTTCTGCTGGCCTTCGGCCATGACCCAGGTTGGGTTTTTTATTTCTGTTTTTTCTTTTTGTAAATTATTAATTAATTTATTTCATATTTTTTTTTGGTGGCAAATGTTATTAATCAAAACCCTAATCTAAATCTCTGCTTTGAAACCGTGGCTTGTCGATTGATGTATTTTTAAAAAAAAAAAATATTAGGCCAATATAAACTAGCGAGAGATCCGTGTTATGCATGACTTAGGACTTTAAATTATTCTTATAACGTCCATTTCTCTTTTTAGTCAATGACATTATAAAACTTAAAAATATTTTAAAAGATTAAAATAAAATATTTAAAAATAAACTCTTTCAAAATTTTACAAGATAAATAAAAAATATTGGTGTGACTATCTCAATATGTGCGTCAATCGTAGTCTTACAACATCTAAATCCATAGAAAATATATTTTTAAAATTTAATTTAATTTTTTTTTATAAATTCATACAGTAAAAGAAAAAAGTGATTGAATTTGTAGAAAAGAAAAGCTTAAAAATTAACATTTCTAAATATTATTTAAAATAAATAAATTCAAAAACACGGTGTAAGGCCGTAGGTATAGTCACTTTCGATGTCGAACACTTCGCCATTAATCACAGAAAATAACTGGCAATCGATAAATCATCTTTCTACCGAAATTCAAGTCTTAAGTTTAAACCAATCAAATTAATAAAACCATTTTTCCACATAAAACCACCCCAAATTTCCTTCTTCTCTTATACCAATTTCGACTTATTTAAAATTTATGTGAAAGTTTTGGACAAACCCTCGAACATCCTAATCTTATTTTTCGATGAAAATAACTCATATACACTTTACTTTGTGTTTTGATCGAAAATGTTGGTTAGGGACCGACTAAAAGCGAAGAAAATAGGAGTTTGGAATCCGAAGAGGGAAAAAAATAAAACTGTTTATTAAATACTTTTGTACGCTGGATACAGATAGATATCAAATGAATTTTATAGCTGATTATGAAGTCTTTAGCAGTTTCTTTCTTTAGCGGAGAGTCATTGGTCACTTCGGTAATGTAAGATTTGGTTGTAAAAGAAAGGGAGATTTATCGAGTGGTTTCATTTGAAGAATTGTGTATTACTGAGGATAATTTTAAAAGT
>JAUTBS010157524.1:0-12214 GCA_032361285.1 Aequorea victoria | reverse complement strand
GGTTATTTTAGTGGATGATATTTTTGAAATATTAAAATTAAATGTGATTTATTGGGTTAGAAAATTAATATGAGACTCATCCTTAAATAAATCTTATAAATGGAACTTGTGGTCGAATTACCCTTAATTATAGTAACGGCTTGTCTAACTCTCCTAACAGATTGATCATATTCATTTAATACTTCTCTAATAATTAAATTTAATATATGTACCCAACAACGAACGTAAAAAAGTTATCTATTTATAGAAAGATATAAACTATGTTTAAGATAATTAATAGTTTTATTACAATAAGAAGTATTATCTAAAGTTATAGAAAATAATTTATGCTGAATTTCTCAATTAATTATTTGACCTCTAATTTTATCACCTAAAGATGAACCGTTATAAGAAAGTTCTACAGGTTTAAAAAAAATTATTCTTTTATTTAATTTTCAATCATTATCTATAAAATGTATGATAGTACATTGATATTCTAAACTGTATCGTGACGTTCATAAATTGGATGTTAAACAAATTTTACCATTCATATTTTGTAAAATATTTACTAACTCATTTTTTATATTTTTAAACTTTGTTAAAACTCTATTTCTAGTAGTATTTTTTGAAAAACTTTGATATTGAGGCGTAAATACGATTTGTACTAATTTTGTAAATTCTCTCTCCACACTCATTGAAAATGAATATTTTTTTTAATTATATAATTAAATATCATATCTTGCGCTATTATAGAATCATAACAAAAATTAGATATGTTACATGTTAAACTCCTACCTATTTGCATTTATTCTCTAATATTGGAAAGTTAATTTTTAGCATAATTTTCAGTATGTCTATGTAAATGAATTGTACCACTCGTTGTGTTACTATAAAAAAATTACTACAGACATTACATTTTACTTTAATAGTTAATGTTCCATCAATATTATTTTTTACTATTATTTCATAATTATTCAATACGCCAGATGATTTTTTACTGAAACCTCCTCATGAAGATTCAGTTGACACACTACTTAGATTATTAGTATTCATAAAATTTTCTTAGAAATTACATAATATCAATTAAGAAAATAGAATATTTTTGTAGGTACAATGAAATTTAAAGAATTATATTTATAAAAATTATATTTTTTAAGAATTCAATTTAAAAAATAAAATTTAGAAAGTTAGATTATATTTTTATAAATATTATCTAACTAAATAATATCTATAAGACTATAATATTATAATACAAAATTAAATCTAACCGAATCACAATTTAATTCTTGATGAAATTTCAATTTTAATCTTGATTCTTGAATTTTGATGTAGGTTTGATCTTCAATTTTTGATCTTGATGAAGTTTTAGCCTTCAATTCTTAACAATTGCGACTAAGAGAAATTTTTAAAATTAATTAATCAAACTTTAAACACAATATATCAAATTTGAGAGAGTACATAAATTGAGAGAGTTTGAAATTTTGAGTGAGTGAATGAAAAGAGGGTGAGAGGGGGGTATTTATAGAAAAAAAAGTTAATTTTTTTATTTTTCTTTAAAAAATATATATGTAGCCAGTTGTCAGGCCTAGACGGGCACGGGTCACCCAACGGTTCTCTCATGACAGTCGTTCGATTCGAATACCAAACGATCTGGGCTTGTAGACTAATACATACGTCCGTCAGTATGATTCGAACCCGATGATAAAAGTTAGAGATAGATACTCTGAATACTAAGTCAGGAGAGCCGAATATCTCGCCATTTAGAGAACCGAGGTCGTCCCGTCCCTCTAAAAATCTTTCTTTTTAAGCTAAGAATTCATAACTTTATTTTAATTTCAAAATATGTCTCAAAAGTCACCAAATAGTTTTCAGAAAAACCCAATCCATGTTTTAATCCTAAAATATTTTCAAAAAATCCCTAGTCATTTTTAATCCAAAAATTCCCCCAAACACACCCTTAAACGAAAACCTTTTCCATAATATTTTAAATCTAAAAAATAATCTCAAGTAAATTTTAAATTTTAAATTCAAAATTAGATTTAAAATAAAGAGAAACTACTTTTTAAAAAGAAAATCCAAACTCTTTTTCAAAAATCAAAACCTTTTTCAAAGAAAAGTCTAAAACTTTTTTTAAATCAAAATAATTTAAAAATAATAAAATAAAATAAAAATTTGGGAGTGAGACCTTTCCAAAATAGATAAATTTTTGAAATATTAGAGTTACATAGGATTAGAACTCTTATTTTCCATAATTATCTTACAAAATATAAAATAAATAAATAAAAAAACCTAAACCTCCCAAAGAAGGCCGGATTGGCCAAAGACCCCGTGGGAGTTCCATGGTAAGCCGGCCCGACACACTAGGAAAGTCAGACCAACTTTCTCCTAGGCCTCGACTTTTTGACTTTTGTTTCGCAATTTTGATTTATCCCGACTCCCAACGCCTATCCCGAGTTTGAAAAATATTTGAAAGAGTCCAAGGTTGACTCTATTGACTCGTTTATATAAATAAAGACTCCCCCGAGAGTTACGGACACGTTCAAATTAGCTGAAGATTTTCGACTAGTCGAATATTTTGAATTATTATCTGAAATCACCTGCCACCCGAACTCGAAAAATTCTAAAATTTGAGAATTTTCTAAGTTTTTAATCCTAGAAACCATCCGACCCTGCCATCTCGAGAAAACCAAATTTCGGATCAACAGTTCGATCGACATAGTACTCGATGGCGGATTCGAAAGCAAGAAAAGTGAGGGCTATTGACTGATCATACGAACGAATTTTCAGATTTCATGTTTGAATGTACTTTTTTCATTATTTTTCTATTTTTCAAAATTCACATAAGCGATCCACGTTATAAATCAACTAAATAGGCATTCATCTTCGAATTCTTCATGTTTTTAAAGAAATTCTGATTGTTTGCTTAAAATGTAAAACGGTTGATCGTTGATCCACCATTTAGTCGCCTTATAATGTGATCGTCGTTTCATTTAGTTTTTTTTTTTTTTGTTTTAATCTTTGTTTTGCGCACGTGAGTTGAACGTGAATATTTTGAAACTTAAAAAATACTTAGTGAATCATCAGCCCTTGTTATTGTAATTAATTTCTTTTAATTTTTGGGTTATGTCAATAATAGGCTAGTTGCGAACAATGATTCATTAGGTATTATTAGGTATTCAAAACATCTACATTGTTATTTTTTCGTTATTAGATTCTTTTTTTGGGATTGCAAATGCTTTGAGTTGTATGATTTATCACGTGGATATATGATTGATTAATTGCAAATGGCTATAAGACAATAATTATTGTAAACGCATGTCCAAACTTGAAAATCCTGCAAATCATAGCCTTGTCACCAAAATCATTTTATCAATAATAATCAAATTAAGATTATTTTTTTTGAAAAGGATGTTAATCGCTCATTTTTAAAAATAATAGAAAACCTTAAAAGATTTATAGGTTTTCGATCAATTTTGAATTTTTAGAAATTCATTTTTAATCAAAATCACTATTTTTATAAGAAACCCATTTCAACCACACCACACTTTTTAAGATAATTACTAAAACCTAAAAATGAGGACAAGACCCTATCCTATCTAAATTTTTAGAATTTTATCAAACTCACAGCTTTTCTTAAACCTTTATTTATTTGTTTATTAAAACTCCTTAGAAGGGATCACGGGATTCTTCTCAAGCCTTAGGATGATTTTCAATAAAAATGATCAGAAAATAAAATGCCAAGCTACCCAACTACCCTTCTCGCGAGTATGTTATTCTCGCTATAATATATGCTATCAACCAATTAGAACAGGAATATGCCTATCTAAGACTAGGCTATTTCTATTCTAATTTTGAATTATCTAATCTTCACAATTTTTATTTTGTCTTAACTAATATTTATGCACTTGGGCTCAATTAGACTTGATTATAAGCTGATTATTGATGAGTGGAGGCTGACGTAATTGCTAGGCACGGTGAGTGCCTAATTATTTCTCACCCGAACCAAGATGTTTGATAACAAAAGGGTTGGGCCTTATCTATAATAGAGTTATTTCGAGAAAATGGTTCTTGGACTTTAAAATCAAGTGGCGACTCACGTTTCAAAAAAGAATCTATGATTTTTTATCTCTACATACGTGGAAAAATTAGAAAATAGTCAATTGGATTCAATGTGGGATTGTCAAAATAAAATTAGTCCATTGACTCGTGGGATTCAAAATAAAAAAGGTAGTTGATCATTAATCCATGGTTCGAGGGGGTATACACTGGGTTCAAGAAATTTGACAAGAGCTGGCCCGCAAGAACTGTATCCTCATGCCCCAATATCGATAAATGAAAAAGAAGATGGACCTCCGACCTTCCATCTAAGAATTTTTTCAGCCCGCTCACAGTGATGACTCCACCGGAGACCACAAGAGAGCTAAACTCCAAATTAATCATCTATTTATGTTTAGGCTCGTTGGGGCTTCATATCGTTTTCATTTTAGGTATATTTTACCCTACGGTCCTTGAGACCTCCTCGGAACAACCTCTTGGATCTAGGTCATCTTCTCCAGCTTCTTACCCTTTGGGTATATCAAAAGGGAATTAGGGTTGCATCGATCAAAATTTGTCACCGTTCACACATGGCTTGCACCTATGTCGACGGTTGATAGATGGTGCACTCTCGCTTCCTCGCCTGAGAAGAATAACCCTTGAATACCCGACTTTAGTCTATGTAGATAAACCCTAGAAATTATCCGATAGGACAGGGAACCTTATCTTAAGATCATATGCTTGTCAGTTATGCTTAAAACCTATACGACAAATTCAGAACTTATTCGATATACTTGACGCCTGTCAAATAAACTTTGATCCTATCTTATACTCACTAACGTTTATCGGATGAGCCTAAAAACTATCTCGTATACTTAGATTCCTATCTGATAAATTTAAAGTTTATCCGGTAGGCTCGAGATATATTCAATATCTATCATCGATCATAAAGTGAGAACTTATCCCTTACGCCTCAATGCTTATCTGATAAGATAAAAACTTATCTCATATGTCTCGATGCCTATATGATAAATCTCGAAATTTATCTGATAGAGTTGGATCTTATTAGATATGTCCAGGGTTATCTGATAGATTTAATACTTACCCGATAAGCTTATATCTTATCTGATGTGTGCATTGTCTACTATATATAGGTGCTATCTGTTATCTGTAGTTATCTGTTACGAGGACCACAAGTGATTCAATCCCTAAAAAACAATCCCTTAATTATCAGATTGGGCATATAGAAGCCAATAAATCTAAATCACCTTGGGTTCGAATTCCTAACTCTCGAAGGTTAGAAGAAACTTGACTGAGAACTTACCATAAATATCAGACAAAATGATCGATAACAACGACCTCACTGCGGGAGAATTATCTCAAGTCCTTCAGGACATGCACAGGAATGTAGCTGATGTGGAAGCAATAATGACTCAGATGATACTAAATCAGTGTCCAGCCCCATAGATTCCAGCAGGACCTTCATCAGTACCACTCCAATGCCAAGAGTCGATTAACCCAGGAGCAGTAACACCCAACCTATTGAATGACCTAACTTTCAATCCAAACTAAGCACATCCCAAGTTGGTCCAACCCAATGTCATACCTGATTCAGTCTTAGTCTAGATACCAGTAGTGGGGGAACTAATTTCCGCCAAGGATCAAGCCTAGAAAATCAAATTAGAAATAATTGAAACTGTCTTGAGAAGGACCAAAGGAGTCGAAGATTACATGTTGGTCATAGAATGGCTGTGTCTGTTTCCCAAAGGTAGACTGTCAAAAAAGTTCAAAATGCAAGAAATGGATAGGTTTTGTGGTACTGGAGATACCGAAACTCAACTCCAGATGTATATGGGAGCTCTCAGGCCCATGGATATCGACAATGACTTACTGGCCCAAGTATTCGAATGTACTCTAACTGGGGCAGTCTTAAGGTGGTCTCTCACCATAGATGCAACTAAAATCCAAACATGAAAAAACATTGCAAACGCATTCGTGTCACAGTATTCCTATAACTTACAACTCGATGTTACCACCCGAGAGATCGAGACTACCTGTCAAGATGCCAAGGAAATATTTGCAGAGTTTCTAAAAAGATGGATAGCCAAAGCAGAAACCATGACCAATAGGCCAATATATAAAAACGAAGTCCAGATGATTGTCAAGAATTTACAACCATGGTACCAAGAGCGCTTGGTGGTCATGCCCATATAGACACCCCAATTTTGACTAACCTGCACATAGGCTTGTTCGTTTTGCTTCTGATAATGAATGCATACATAAGCCGCATTGAAGAAAACTTTGTGGAGGTCCGAGAATCCAAGGAATACCTCAAAATATCCCAAGAAACTCCAAGATACCCAAAAACACTCTAATACACCCCTAAACCACCTCCAACCTGGAACGCGCACGCCACCTTTCATATGGCGCAAACCACCTCCACCAGGTGCGTACCATATTTGAGAAGAAACTTTTACCGTTTTGGAAGCTTTCTCACCCAAAACCTATAAATAGGAGGCCTTTCCTCTCTTATTTCAGATCCCGAACCGAAGATAAGCCAAACCTATGCCAAATCAAGAAGGCCCCAGAACTCATAAGAATTAAACCTTTGCCGAATTATAAACCCGAAACGAAGAAGCTACCAAAACTCTGCTGAATTTGGGATTTGGACTTCGAAACTGGACTAATTAAACAATAGAAACCCTTGCACCAGATTGATTCCGAGGACTCAAATACCGCATAGAAGGCTTCCCGAGATAGGACATGTCGTATTTGAGGAAACTACCAAATTGCTAGAAACTTCACTTCTCGTCCGAGATATGCGGTAAACCCTCCTTTTATCATCTATCATTTTATCTTAGCTTCTTTCTATTCAGTAAAAGGGGAGAAAGAGGTCGTTGGCCTCATTCTCCCTGGTTCCATTTTTATTTTTTGTACGAGCATGTTTTCTCATTTCTTAGAAAATCATGTTAAGTCGTATCATAGCTTTCTTAATCATGTAAAAGTGCATGAAACGTATGATTTAGACTATGTGTTGAAGATTCTACGTAAAATTCTTTATTTTTTTCTCCTTATATAAAAATACATTTGCACACAAAGCACACTGTTTTCTCAAAACAGTAGCCTCTTTTCGACCTCCCAGTGTCGAGTTCACTCTTTTATAGTGACGCGCGCCACTGCCAGAGTGTCCAAAAGTGGTGCACGTCATGTCTAGTTGGCATGCGTTAGGTGAGGAGGTGGCGTGCGCCACCTATGTTAAAACCAGTGGCTTCCAGTAGCTTTTCTGCATCTTTTTTATATTTAATAGTATATATTTCTATGTATCAAATGCATTGATGTGTTGCCATTCCCCATTTGACATACAATTAAGTGTAATCATGCATAGAAAGTCTCAGTTCTATGTTGAGTTTTACTTTCTTGTTTGCTTCTGTATGATCTTTCTTCAACCCCCATTCTTTATATGTTGTTTTTGATAAATTTAAGACAAGAATAAAAGAAATGATTAAGTAGAGATCGGTCTTCGGATCGGGCGAGAGGGGTGCTTAACACATTCTCCTTTCATATCTTTGCTCCTGAACCATTATCTCTGGTAACGACAGACTAGTTCCTTACAAGTTTTGTTTTCTTGATTTTTCATTAAAAATTAAGTGACAACTCCAATTGTGCGGCCTTTAACATGAAAGCATTTGGAGGGATATCTTTTCAAAACATAAAGCCCTGATTTTTATTTTAAAAATCCTAAAACCGAGAGCGTGTTCTCAAATTTTAAAAGAACAAGGGCGAGCAATTTTTTCTGAGAGAGTTCGTCACAGCCCATTGTCACTTTTGAACAATTGTTCGATGCCGGAAACCATGTAGAAGATGTTATGAGATCAAGGAACTTAGATAAAGGAGAAAAAGACAACGGACCAAGAGGCAGAAGAATGGAAAACATCATCAGCGGAAATGCCAACGGGAAGGTTGGGGATGTAAATGTATTAAACCCACAAAAATAGTCTCAAAGTCATCCTCAAGCAACCCCGTCCACACAGATAAGGCCAAGAAGGGTCTTTACTCTCTTAGCAATGACTTTAACACAAGAATTAGATCGCCAGGTCAAGAGAGGAGTGGCATTCGAACTCTAGAATCAATGCGTAAAACTTTGAGGAGAGGAGTGACATTAAATACTAAATTTAGAATAAATGCGTAAAACTTTGAGGAGTGACATTCGAACTCTAGAATCAAAGGGATAAATGCACAAAATATGAAATGAGATAAACTTAGAAAGGTGGAATGGATAAAAAGAGTCCAAATAATTTTGAACAATAAAATTTTAATAGTTTAAAGCTCCGTTTATTTTGGTGAAAAATATTTTTCTACAGAAAATATTTTGCTGAAAAATAACTTATTTTCCTGTGTTTGGTTGCGACATGAAAATATTTTTTTATTGTTTGGTTCGCACAAAAAATCATTAACATTTTTTGCTTGTTAAAAATTGAACAAAAGAAATCAAACACCATAAAATGTACCGAACACCATAAAATATATAAAATATTTTCTATTGATTTTAATTTTTTGTTGTGCCGAATACCAAAAAATGTGTAAAATATTTTACAGAAAATATTTTTCAACAAAACAAACAGAGCCTAAGTTAGAAAGTCTTATGAAAGACGAAAAAAGCGCAGAAAATCGAAACGGGCCCGAGTAAGGCCTACGAACTCCTAAAATCAAAAAATTTAAATAAAAATTTGGGTAGCGAACAAGACTAAGCCAAAATATAAAGGATCAATAAAATCATAAATCAAATAACTCAATTAAGAATTGAAGAAAGAAAATTCATGAAATGCCTAAATGAGGCCCAAACGTAAGAGAAGCCCAATAGAAAAATATATTAGGGTTTTGAGCCAAATATCATGAGAACCCAATATATATAAATATTTGAGCCCAATTATTGTATTTGTGTCCCAGTAAATTAAATTGCAAATGC
The DNA here is from genome assembly GCA_032361285.1 of Aequorea victoria. Lineage (NCBI taxonomy): Eukaryota > Metazoa > Cnidaria > Hydrozoa > Leptothecata > Aequoreidae > Aequorea > Aequorea victoria. Next base: position 3,234 of record JAUTBS010157524.1, on the reverse strand, counting down.
AAAGTAAAGAAATGCCCACAACTTAAAAGTTTGACCCAAAAAAATTAAATTTGGTCCAAATCCATTTTAATTCTCATGAATTATTAAAATAAATATAGAAACCTTCTAGAAGGTCCCTTGGCTAGCTCATCCCATAAAGGAAGAGTGATGTGACCTTTTCTTGAATAAAAAAGAAGAAGAATGGAGACATGAAAAGATGGAGTTAAGGAGCTTGCTTGGAAAAATGGATTTCCCAACTCTTCAAGTCTCCTAAAGAGTCTTCAATAAATATTGAAACATGTGCATAGAAGAAGAATTGATGAGAGGAGAATGATGTGACATAAATAAAAAAAAAAATAAAATAAAAAGTCTTTTGAAAAGACTTTTGGAAGAAAAATCTTCCAAGTTTTTGATGGCTCATGTTTGGGAACCCTAACTAAGGTTGGAAGGCAACCAAAATGATAAAATTAAAATCCTGATGGAGAAAGACTTAGTTGAACCCTAACTAAATGAGGGCTAAAATCATCTTTTCTCACCCAAATTCTGACCATAAATAGGAGGCTTCTCCCAATATAAAAACTCATTTGCTCAAAGCTACTTCTCACTCTATAATTTCGATGGGGAGAAGGAGATAAAAGAGAATGAAGAAAAATAGAAGGAAGAAAGAGAAAAGGAAAAAAAGAAGGAAGAAATGAGAAAGAAAATAAGGAAGAATAACCATAGTTTCTTTATCCCTCAACCAAGAAATTATAAAGTAATAAGTTTTTTAAATTTTTCTTTAAAATTTTAAAATCATCTCACACCTCTCATCTCTCTTCAAACAAAAACTAGATAAGAACATGGAACAACACACAAGAAGGATATTGAATCTAAGAAAGAGGAACTTTCTTGATTTAGGATCATGATGAAGAAATAAGTTGAGACTTATGTGTTACCCACTAGGGTACTAATAAGATCAATCTAAAGGGGGGTGAATGGGTTGATAGGCAAACTTTAAAAACTCTTTCAACTCTTTTAAAGTTAATATGTTAATGCAGCGAAAATAAATAATTAAGAGCAGAAAATTAAAGAATTTAAGGAAAGAGAGATGCAAACACAATTTATAGTGGTTTGGTAGACTCAACCTACGTCCACTCCACAAAGAGTCTTGGGAATTCACTATCGGAGTCTCCAATGAGTTAATCAAAACTACTATTATATCGACCTCTTTACAGGCAAGGCGTAACCTCTTATTCTTCACAGGCGAATAGTAGCCTAATATTCTTACAGGTGAATCGAAGCCTATTCTTCTTCAATGGGTGGAGCAAAACCTCCTTCTTCAATCAAGGGCGAAGAGCAGCCACAGAATCAGATTCCTTGAGTTGGTGAATCAGAACCTGGCTCTTGTAGTAGTTGAGGTTTGATGATCTTTTTTGTTAGGTAATTTACAATCAATAATAACTCACTACAATAATCACTCTCTCTCAAAAGATTTACAATCAATAAAGAAGAGAAGAGAGGATAGTATTCAAAAATATTCTAAATAAAAATAGAGTATGCAGTGATAGCACAGTAAAAATGATGTAAAAGAGATTTTGAGTTGTTCTTCTGATTTGTTCTTCTTCTCTCTTATGTCTCTTGTGCTCTCTGTTTGTATTTAAGTGCTAGAGCAAGGATATGACCGTTGGAGAGATCAAACTAGCCGTTGAAGCATTTAATGCTCGAAAAACTAGCCGCTACAACCTTAAGCAATTTTGAAATCTCTGCGCAGGTGTCGACACTAAACTCCTGGGTGTCGACACTAACTGGTCTGAAGCACAGTTGGAGTCGACTCAAACTCTGAGGTGTCGACTCATGCTCGTCTGGATCTGAGATCTGAAGTTTTGGTGTTGACTCAACCTTCTAGGTGTCGACTCATCCCTTGAATTTCTGGATCTCAAAATAACAGTGCCCACGGGAATGCTCAAGGTGTCGACACATCCTTCCTTGGTGTCGACCCTTTTGACTGAAGCTTGGAATGTGTCGACTCATGCTCTCTGGTGTCGACTCAAGCCTTCTACTGCTTCAAGATATGGGTAAGACTTTTTTGTGTCGACTCATTTCTCTCTGGTGTCGACTCAAATGTATGGTTTTTTTCTCAAGGTGTCGACTCAACCCCTTGGGTGTCGACTCATTCTTCTGTCCCTTTGATTTCACTGAAATGCACTCTTTTCTTCTTGGGCTTAGCAATCTCCAAGAGTCTTCTAACTTCTTTGATGTATTCTCTTGACTTTTTGCTAGACTCTTTAATTTTAATAAGATGATTAATCTTGAAAATACTTTTCTCATAGACAAACAAGTCAGTAAGATAATTAAGTTAATTTGGCTAACAATCTTCCAATAATTAAATTAATATGTTGTTAAGTCAAAACTAAATGAAAGGTTGATTGAAAGTCCTTTAGTCTAACAATCTCTCCCTTTTTTACTATGAAAACTATTGATTTGTAAAGTCATAATAGATATGGCGTGAAAGTACATTTTACCAATTAAAATATCAATTGTTGAAAAAAATTAAGCCTTTTGATACTAATGATTAAACAACAATTAAATATAAGCTCTTTCGATACCAATTGTTGAGAAAAAAATAGGCCTTTTGATACCAATTGAAAAGAATTAAAAAATTTGGTATTTTAATACCAATAGGAAGATTACTGAAAGATAGCATCAAGATATAGCATAGCATTATGAATAAACCTCCCCCTTTCATTTATAGAAAAAACTTTTTGTCATATAATTCTCTCCCTTTGTTATGTAGATTCATATCAAAAACAGTAATTAATTCTTCTTTTATACATATAATTTTCAGTTAACATGTTCAGCAATATCAACAAATCTCCCCCTTTGTTATATGAATCTTTTAACATGTTCAGCAAAACAATCAATAACTTCTCCCCCTTTGTCATAGAAAAAAGAAAAGAGAAAGAAAGATAATGAAATGCATATAACAGTAAGGAGTCTTTCCCTGAGATTATAATTCCCCCTATGTTAAGCATGAGATAGCATGAGGAGGCATTCATCAAAGATGAGGCATGCTTGTAAACAGGGATACCACAAAGAGTATATCTCCCCCTGACTATGACACTTATATGACCAGGAAAAACATGTGTCAATTTGCAAGCCAAATTTAGAGTTATTACTCCAATTTGCTTTATGAGAAAGGATCAAACAAAATAATGGGCGCATGTAAAATCAAGCAAAGCCAAATTTGGCTTATCAAAACATATTTATTATAAATTT
>JAUTBS010157523.1:0-19743 GCA_032361285.1 Aequorea victoria | reverse complement strand
CATTTTTCAAGCCGAAGGGCATGATGGTATAACAGCAAGTGCCCCTGGGGGTGATAAAGATTGTCTTTTCCTGATTGGGTGTGAACATAGCAATTTGATGGTAACCCCAATAGGCATCGAGGAAACTTATTCGCGCATGACCTGCCGTAGAGTCCACCAACTGATCTATCTTGGGGAGAGGAAAGCTGTCCTTTGGGCAAGCTTTATTTAAATTAGAAAAATCAACGCATACCCTCCATTTTCCAGTCTTCTTCTTTACAATCACTGTATTAGATAACCAATCAGGGTATTTGACCTCCATGATGGCATTTGCCTCTAGAAGTTTGGCTACCTCCTCAATCATGGCCTTAGTGTGCCGAGGAACCGATCGCCTACTCTTTTGCTTGACAGGTTTGTAAGCTGGATTAACATTGAGTTGATGATGAATGAAGGTGGGATCGATCCCTGACATCTCATAGGTTGTCCAAGCGAAGACCTCATGGTGTATGTGGAGGAAGGCCACGAGCTGAATCTCTCATCTTCTCCCAAAGTGGAGCTGATTAGGAAAAACTGTTCGGGACCGCCCCCCATGACCAGGATGGTAAGGAGACCCTCCACAGCCTTTTCCTTGGCCAGGATGCCAATGTCTTCCAGAACTGGTCGATCGGGAACGGCCACCAGTTGAACCTGCCCCGTATGTCACTTTCGTTTAAGTGCTGCCACAAAACAGTGTTTCGAGACGATTTGATCTCCGTACACCACTTCCACATTGGATCCGATAGGAAATTTCAGCATTTGATGGTAGGCGGAAGGGACGGCCTTCAATTCATGAAGCCAAGTCCGTCCAACTATGGCGTTGTAAGCCGAAGGAACATCCACTACGAGAAAGTCAGTCTCTATAGCAATTGAGCCGACTCTGACGAAAATGGTGACCCTTCCCATGGGCCATACTACCTGGGAATTAAATCCTACCAAGGGGGTCAAGGAGGGGGTCAAGTCCTGCTCCTCAAGGTTGAGTTTCTTGAATAAGCTGTAATATAGAATCTCAGTCGAGCTATCCTGGTTCACCAAGATTCACTGAACATTGAAGCCTATCATATTCAGGGTTATGACAAGTGCATCATTATGAGGGTGCTGAACCCGATATGAATCTTCCTCCGTAAAGGCAATCTCGGTCCTTCGGGAATTGGTCCTCGACTCTTCCACTGTCTGGACGGTCATAACTGCTTGGTTATGGCGGGCCTTTTGGATTCGAGCCCTGAGACCATTTTTCTGGCTGTGCTCCATCAACCCGTGTATCATAGACATATCCCCTCTGCTTGGAACAACTAGGGGAGCCACCACCTCTCTTCGGTCGGCCCTTCCTGAATCGGTTTGTACCTGTTCGTCAATATACACCTTAAGATGGCCCTGTTGGACCAAGTCTTCGAGATGCTTCTTGTAGGCATAACAATCTTTGGTCTGGTGTTCCTGTAGACACCCCATTTTTGATTAAACCGAACATTGGCCGGTTCCTGTAGCCTTCCGATGATAAAAAGTGCATCAGTCACATCTAAAGGAGCTTCTACACGTATCCGAAAGTCCGAAGGTACTTCCAAGTGCAACCCCGAACACTCCGAGACAACCCAAAACACCCTAAAAAATACCAAAAATGGCCCTAAGCACCAACCCTGCGTGCGCATACTCCCACCATGCGCACGCTACCTCCCCAAAATATCTCACGCAACCTGAAAACACTCTACTGCTAGCACACGCCATGTTAAAACTACCCAATGACCCAAACCACCTCAGGACCACAAACCAACCCTAAACCGACCTTACACCATGTGTGCGCATACTCTCACCATGCGTGCGCATACTCCCACCATGCACACGCCACCTTAGAGGAAACTTTGACTCCAAATTTTCTCCCCCTCTAATTTTCTATAAATAGACCCCTCTCTCACTATTTTAATAACTTCGAAACTTTGAATATCTCAAAATTTCGAATCTTCGAACCTTCAACCATCTTTGAACCTTCGAACAGCTTCGAACCTTCGATCATCTCTTCGAATCCCTTCGATATCTTCTTCAAAAAACCACCCCGAAGAAACTTTCAAAATCCCAACAATCCCAAACCCTCTCCAAGGTCAGTAATCTCTGCAGTTTTCCAGGAAAACTCGAGAAAACCCATATAAAGTCAAAACCCTACCCAAACACATTTCCAAATCCTTGTCTTCGCCACACTTGGAAGGCCCCGAAGGCTCAGAAGATCGTGGAGAGGACTCCCCGGAGACGTGCAGTACGTGGGAAAAGGTTGCAGGAGCTGATCGAAGCTTAGTTTGAGGAAGTACTCGGAGAGCCAGAAGATCACACAGAAGGACCCCCGAAGCCACAGACGTTGTTCAGAATTCTACCAGCTCACGGGATATACGGTAGGTCTCCAAACTCATTTATTTCATAGATAGTTTAAGACTTCTGCCTTTGTGATAAAATAGGGGAGAAGAGGCCGTTGGCCTCCTTCTCCCAATTTTTCTCCTCTTTAAATAAATGTCTTTTCATGTTTTTAGTAGAATCCTTGTGTTAGTTTCTCTTCCCCTCCTAGTTCTTTCTACCCCTTTAATAATTTTCCAAGCATGTTTTTCTTTTAGCCCTTTCCTTTCTTCCCTAGTCTTTTCGTAGAATTGCATGCTAGTTATTTTTCTTCTTCGTGTTTAGTCCTTTCTTTTCTTTTCTTTTTTTCTAGATTGCATATTTTCGCTTTCAAACAGCATGCCTTCTATGTATCAACTACACTGTTGTATTGCCATCTCCCTATCTAATATGCCTAAAATGTAAGTATGCATAGAAAGCCTTAGTTTTTGACTAGGTTTTACTTTCTTGTTTGCTTTTGCATGTTCTCTCTTTAACCCCCTTTCTGTATGTGTTTCTTTTGATAAATTTAAGACAAGAACTGAACAGAACGGTTAAGTAAAGGACGATCCTCGAATTGGGCGAGAGGGGTGCCTAACACCTTTCCCTTTCGTACCCCGGCTCCCGAACCAAGATCTCTGGTAATGACGGGCTGGTTTACCTTGAAAAACGGCCCCCTTTTTGGTTTCTTGGTTTTCCTAAAAACCAAGTGGCGACTCTGAAAAACTCGCGCGGTCCTCAGACCCATCACAGGATGCGCATTTTGGTGGAAAAACTATCCTCTCCCCGCTCTTTCCGGAGGCGGGGCAATGAGAGGGCGGGTCCCCACAATCACACAACCCATCTTTTCTTTCTTAAAATACTTATATTTTTTTCACATAATCTCGTTATCAATACGAGTCATCAATATCTCAAATCTTGACAGAACAACTGTCAATATCATCATCAAGACATAATAATGTCAATATCATAATGGTATAGCGATATGCTCATCAAATAGTGGGAGTATCAATCAATTGCCACAGGAATATCCTGAGAATTACAAAAGTAATATGTGCCGCATAATAAACTCAGGGCATCCTCGGCCCATTGGATCTAACATCAAACGTAGAGTCACCACAGGTTAGCACCTGCATTTTTTCCCTAGACGATCCGGTAAAGGTCACCGGACGCACCCGGGTGTCCCTTAAATTGTTGAGTAACTAGAGTCACGATGAGATTTAAATCAGGTCTTTTTCCTAGTAGTCAGAGTCACCTCCGTAGCGAGCTTTCCGTTGGGCTTTTATCATTTCCCAAGAACATCTCATAATCGCACCATAATAGGTAATCAAAACTTTGCAAAGCATTTGTACCATGATTTTTACCAGAGAATATCATAACAGTACCATTTAAAAGAATTTAAAGCATATACATTTTTTTTTCAAAGTAATTTGGGGATACGAGAAATTTGTTAAAAGTACGTAGCACGTCAAACAACTCACCTGATGTCCAATGAAAGCATAAAATGCAATAGCAATAGCAATGTAGGGATTCACGTCACCCTGATTATGCAATGTAATAGATCATAATCAATAATTAAATTAAACCAAATTTAATTACCAAAGATAACATTCCCCCATTTATAAGCTTTGAAGTTTGTTTCAGGTGTGAAGTTAATCATTAATTGATTTAAATAGTCATTAAACTGATACCCAAATAGAGGCTTACCTTTAGGATTGATAAGGAAGGTTTTTAGGAAATTTTAGCATTTTGAGTCGACATAAGAGAGAGAACTCTTGGTGTAAAGGCATCACAGACGACCATGAGTCAACACAATGAGGGCTCTGTGTCGACACAAGGTAACAACTCTCGGCATAATTCCCCACGGCGACCATGAGTCGACACAGCGAAGGCCATGTGTAGACCCAAGTCCTACAGTAGCGATCATGAGTCGACACAAATGGCTCATGAGTCGACACAAGCGATGGCCTGAGAAGAAGCCGAGACCTCACCATCATTAGTCAACCCAACTTCCACGTGAATCGACACACCGGTGAAGAAACCAAGCATAAAGGGATTTGAGTCGACACAACCTCAAGGTGTATCGACCCAAAGGTACAAACCATAGACTTCTTAGAATGAAATCTTGGATTCCAAGGATCTTTCTTTCTTCAATCTTATTATTTATGTTTATTTTCTCAATAAACCAAAATGATATATGTATATAACCGCATATATAAATGTATTTTTATACATGGACTTTCTATTGTAATATATATATATATATATATATACATCAGTTTTATATATTATCTTATATATATATATATATTAATATACATATATATCTCGATCTCTTTTACATTTAATTTGTGTATGTGATATATTCATACGTCTATATATGTTTTTAACAATTAAAGATTGAATCTTTAATAGAAGAGTAATTAGATATATAACAATGGTGATATATATATACATATTTATGTATTTGTTTGTATAATGTAAAACAGAGAGGGAGAGGGGCGAACCAGAGAACTAGAAGAAAGCTACAGACGACGACGGTTGCACCGGTGATAGGAGGGTGGCGCTGTAATAGGGCTAAGAGAGAAGAATCATGGAGAAGAAGGCTGAGATAAATGTGAGGTCTGGGGGAAAGGAGATCACGTTTATAAAGGAATGACTGATCTCTAGGGATCTCGATAGTTATCAAATCCCACAATACTCTCCACAATTCTCTCTTTGTGTTTCTGCGAGATAACCGTTTTGCTGATTTGGAATTATCTCACTGTTACCACCTCATTAATTATCTTTTACTAGATTTCTTTCTATTTTAGATTACAGCAGATTATTTACTTCCATATTTGTTTATTCTTCCTTCTGTTATTATTCCATTCTTATAGTTATTAAAATTTCATAATATTTTATTAATTTATTTAATTAAATTCTTCTTTATTAATAATTTTAATTTAATAATTAATTATTAAATTATCGAGTTTTACATTCTCCCCCCTTAAAAGAATTTCGTACTCAAAATTATAATACTAACCTTGAGGAAACAAATGTGGATAGCGTTCACAAATTTCATTTTCGCGTTCTCATATGAGATCTTCTACTTTATGATTTTGCTATAAGATCTTGACGAACTGAATCTTCTTGTTCCGTAGAACCTTTTCTTTAGTATTAAGAATCTGAACGGGTTGTTCCTCATAGGTCAAATCTTCGTGAACTCGAAGTTGATCATAATCCATCACATGCGTCGGGCTATAGACGTACTTCCTCAGCATCGATACATGGAAAATGTTATGTATCCCGTGAGACTAGGCGGCAAAGCCACATGGTAAGCCACCTCACCAACTCTGTCTAGAATCTCAAAAGGTCTAATATATCGGGAACTCAACTCCCCTTTCTTTCCAGAACGAATAATTCTCTTCCAAGGTGAAACCTTTAGGAATACCATACCTCCAACTTGAAACTCCAAGTCTCTCCTACGTCGATTTGTATAGCTCTTTTGTTGACTTCGAGCTACTAAAAGCTTATTCTTAATATTGGCAATCTTCTGAGCTGCATCCTCCACTAGATCAATTTTGAAAAGTTATCTCTCTCCAATTTCATACCAATATAATGGAGATCTATATTTCTGCCCATATAAGGCTTCATACGGTGCTACTCCCAAACTCAGATGATAACTGTTATTATAAGAGAACTCCATCAGTGATAACTGATCATCCCAATTACCATTCTACTCCAAAGCACAAGCTCTTACCATATCTCCTAATGTCTAAATGGTTCTCTCCGACTGTCTATCAGTTTGCGGGTGATAAGCTGATCTAAAATCTAACCGAGTACCTATAGGAGTCTACAAAGCACCCTAAAACTTAGAAATAAAATGTGGGCCATGATTCAAAACAATCAATACAGGTGAACCGTGAAGCCTAACAATCTCTCTAACATATAACTTTGCCAAACGACTTAGGGTATGTGTCATCCTAATGGCAATGAAGTGTGCTGACTTCGTAATTCGTTCCACTATCACTCAAACAGCGTCATGTCCACTACGCGTACGAGATAAGCCAGACACAAAATCCATCGTAATATTCTCTCACTTCCACTCGGGTAGTGGTAAAGGTTAAAGTTTTCCTGCCGGCCTTTGGTGTTCGACTTTTACCTGCTAAAAAGTAAGACAATGTGCTACAAATTCTGCTATGTCTTGCTTCATCCTATTCTACCAAAAATGCTCTCGAAGATCTCTATACATTTTAGTACCTCCCGGATGAATGCTATATCCAGAACTATGAGCTTCGGCCAGAATCTCATTCCTCATCTTACTATTGGCAGGTATACACACACGATCTATGAATTTAAAAATTTCATCATCACTGATGTTGAAATCTTTAACCTCACCTTTGTGCAACTCTTCCATATTCCTCTTGCATTATAGATCATCACATTGAGCCACACGAATTCTATCCAACAAGGTCAGTTTCATTGTCAACTAACTACACAAGGCAGTTTCTTCACGTTGCAGTATCTCTACTCTCATCCTCTTTAAATGTAAAATCCGGTAAAATTTTAAAAATTTTACACTAATTATTAATTCAATAATTTAATTAATTAAATTATTAATATACTAACTAAATGAAAAACATAAGTTGAATAAATAATAAAAGATTCTTAATAAATGAGGAATAAAATAAAAGTAATTAAGTTGTGTTATTATTAAATTAATAAGGCTTGAAATATAAAAGGAAATAAGAGAAAGAAGACAACAGAGAAAATAAAAGAAAAAGAAAATATAAAGAAAAGAAAAGGGAAGTCAGCTGTGTGTCAGCCATGGTAGGTGTTTTAAAAAGGTAAAGGGTCAAAACAACTTCCTTCTTTTAGGGAGATGGTTCAGGAAATTCAGGGATTGCATCCCTGATTTCATGGCTCCCTCCTATCTTAAATGGGATTCCACTCTCAAAAACTAATCTCTCAAAAATCTCTCATCTCTCTCTGTGCCCTCTCTCGCTCAACCAATCTCTCACAATTCTTCATCACGAGAACCATCGATCACCATTGTCACCACCGCCAGGCGTTGGCTTGACCATCGCGAGCATCGGCATCACCATCATCATCTTCATCCCCCTCGTCCTCACCACTTTTGGTGATCTCTGGTAAGAAAACAAACCCCTGTTTTAATTTTGGAATATACTGTAGTTATATATAGATATAGATATCATTATATTTAGGAGTTTGTAATTCAGTTATGTATAAACCACCAAGGCATGTGATTAAATAAAAGTTATAGGATTAATTGTATGAAGAACCAAAGATTAATAAAGTTCGGATTATGTATATATATCAGTGATACATATACATATATATAACAGTTAATATATATATACAAAATCCATGTATAATGATATCATGAAATCATTCACTATAAGATGTCTAGAAACCTCTGGAATGTAATAAAACATGATAAAATACCTTGGTTGATGATTAATGAAAGAATGAATGAATAAAAACCATAAAAAAATGAGGTTACAGTAGCCATCAATGGCTGTCTCGACCTTGGGTCGACTTATGTTGCCTTGGATTGACCAGAACCCTTTTTAAGTCGACACATCAGCTCTTGGTGTCGACTCAAAGTGATCTGCTTCACCTTTGGGTCGACCGAGAAGCCCCTGGTGTCGACTTATAGTGCCTTTTATGCCCTTGGGTTGACTCAGAAGCCTCTGGTGTCGACTCACAGTGACCTGGTTGCCTCTAGGTCGAATCACAACCTTGCTTTGTTGACTCAAAGCCTTTGTTAACACCCTTGGGTCGACTCATTGACACTCTGGGTTGACCCATCACCCGAAAAATATTAAATAAATTATTGAAATGAATTTTTAAGGGCTTAGGCTCTGTTTGAGATTAATTTAAAGGATGGAATAAGTTAATTAATGATTTAATTAACACCAGAAGCTATGAATGAAACCTTAAATGGTTAGAAAGTGCCTGTTTGGATAAAGTTAAATAGATTAATTACTTTATTAGATTATGGTGGATTGTGCCACATATCCAGGTTGACATACGAATCGTGGAGTACATTCTATTTCTTTTAGGCTTAGCATGGATCTCAGGTGAGTGGCTCTCATGCTACGTATTTTCATTAAAGTCCCCCACAATCCAAAAAGTACTTGGAAAAGTAGATTAAAATGTTTGAAATGATTTATTTGATACTGTATGAATTCTTACTAAAAAATAATGGCATAAATGTTTTACTTAAGAGTTGATTACCTACGTACTTTCAATTAAAACCTTGTGCCCCAGATTAGCTTTGAAAAAAGAAATTATTATGGTTTAAATGCCTTTAAGAAAAATGGAATGATATGTACTGGTAAAAAACTATGGTATGAATGTTGTATAGTATGAAGAGACTTCTTAACAATTGAAGTGAGATGATACTTTGGTGACCCGTTGATATAAGGGGCCAAATGAAAAGTGTTATAGAAATGTTTAATACCATCTTGAATAGCCTATAAAATGAAGAATGTTATAGAAAGGTTATCATATCCTATGTAATGAAAAGTGTGATGAAATAGTTAATGATAAGTGATGTGAAAAATGTAATGAAATGAGTTATGAAGCATATTATGAAAAAGTGTTATGAAATGCATTATGAAAAGCATTACATTCTTATTAAACACATCGACATCGTACATTGTAGATGGAAAGTCTATGAATTAATACAAACCTTATGAGATAACTTGGTATTATTAGCAAACGAATGAGATGACTTAGTAAATCAAGGAGGAAATTTAGGGATTGGATCCCTGATTTCATGGGTCCCTCCTATCTTAAATGGGATTCCTCTCCCGAAAACCAATCTCTCAAAAATCTCTCATCTCTCTGTGTTTCCTCTCTCATCAACCAATATCTCACAACTCTTCATCACCACAACCACCGATCACCACTGCCACCACCACCAGGTGTTGGCTTGATCATCGCGAGCATCAGCATCACCATCATCATCTTAGTCCCCCTCATCCTCACCACTTTTGGTGAACTCTGGTAAGAAAATGAACCCCTGTTTTAATTTTGGAATATACTGTAGTTATATATATATATATATATATCATTATATTTAGGAGTTTGTAATTCAATTATGTATAAACCACCAAGGCATGTGATTAAATAAAAGTTATAGGATTAATCGTATGAAGAACCAAAGATTAATAAAGTTCGAATTATGTATATATATCAGTGATACGTATACATATACATATATATAACAGTTAATATATATATATATACAAAATTCATGTATAATGATATTATGAAATCATTCACTATAAGATGTCTAGAAACCTCTAGAATGTAATAAAACATGATAAAATACCTTGGTTGATGATTAATGAAACAAAGAATGAATAAAAACTATAAAAAATGAGGTTACAGTAGCCATCAATGGCTGTCCCGACTTTGAGTCGACCCCCCTTGATGATTGGGTCGACTTATGTTGCCTTGGATTGACCAGAACCCTTTTTGGGTCGACACATCAGCTTTTGGTGTCGACTCCAAGTGATCTGATTCACCTTTGGGTTGACCCAGAAGCCTCTGCTGTCGACTCATAGTGCCTTTTATGCCCTTAGGTTGACTCAGAAGCCTCTAGTGTTGACTCACGGTGACCTGGTTGCCTCTAGGTCGACTCAAAGCCTTTGTTAACACTCTTTGGTCGACTCATTGACCCTCTAGTTCGACCCATCACCCGAGAAATGTTGAATAAATTGTTGAAATAAATTCTTAAAGGCTTAGGTTCTGTTTGACATTAATTGAAATAATGGAATAAGTTAATTAATGATTTAATTAACACCAGAAGCTAAGAATGAAACCTTAAATGATTAGGAAGTGTCTGTTTGGATAATGTTAAATAGATTAATTGCTTTATTAGACTGTGATGGATTGTGCCACATATTCAGGTTGACATACGAATCGCTGAGTACATTTTATTTCTTTTGGGCTTAGCATGGACCTCATGTGAGTGGCTCTCATACTACGTATTTTTATTAAAGTCCCCCACAACACCAAAACTACTTGGAAAAGTAGATTAAAATGTTTGAAATTATTTATTTGACACTGTATGAATTCTTACTGAAAAATTATGGCATAAATGTTTTACTTAAGAGTTGATTACCTATATTCTTTCAATTAAAACCTTGTGCCCCAGATTAGCTTTGAAAAAGGAAATGATTATGGTTTAAATTCCTTTAAGATAAATAGAAGGATATGTACTGGTAAAGAACTATGGTATGAATGTTGTATAGTATGAAAAGACTTTTTAACAATTGTTTCACAAGTTTTCCCTATACTATTGAAGTGAGATGATACCTTGGCGACCCGCTGATATAAGGGGTCAAATGAAAAGTGTTATGGAAATGTTTAATACCATCTTGAATAGCCTATAAAATGAAGAATGTTATAGAAAGGTTATCATATCATATGTAATGAAAAGTGTGACGAAATAGTTAATGATAAGTGATGTGAGAAATGTAATGAAATGAGTTATAAAACATATTATGAATAGGTGTTATGAAATGCATTATGAAAAGCATTACATTCTTATTAAACACATCGGCATCCTACATTGTAGATGGAAAGTCTATGAATTAATACAAACCGTATGAGATAACTTGGTATTATTACAAAACGAATGAGATGACTTAGTAACTCGTATAATGTTACTAAATGAATGGGATTTCTTGGTGACCCGTAGATGGGACCAAATGATGAGATACATACATAATGTCTGATGAGATGACTTGGTAACTCGTGTAATGTTACCAAATGAATGAGATGTCTTGGTAATGTTACCAAATGAGTGTGATATCTTGGTGACCCATATTGGGACCAAACGATGTGATACAGACATAATATCTGAAGAGATGCCTTGGTGAAATTATCAAATGAATGGGATTTCTTGGCGACCCGTATTCGGGGCCAAATGAATTGTGATATCTTGGTGACCCGTATTTGGGATCAAATAATTAGATTATATGATGACTTGGAAACTCGTTGATAACGGGACCAAATGAAATAAATTGAAATATATATACATCTATATATGCAAGAATAAAATGAGACATTGAGATAAAATAGAAAATTAAGATTTTGATATAAGATGAAATGATATGAAATAATGAAATGAGAATGTGGCATGAGACATTGAAATGAAATAACGAGTTGAATAAAATTTTTTTGATATTACTGTATATATCCTGCCATGATTACGTTAATATACAAACTATTTCATGTTCCCTAATTTGAACTGTATAATATTATGCATGATCCATTCACCAGCTTTGTGCTGATGTAAAATTTAAACATTTTAGGTAAACAATGTTGAAGTTGATGCTGGAGTCGACTGCTTCAAGGGATCCCGTATAATGACATCTAGGACATGCATTTTACATTATATCTTGCTTCCGTATTCAAAGAATAATTAATTTATTTCTGCTTTCGCATCTGAATAAAAAGTAAAAAGATTATCTATGAGCTGTTGAGACAGTGTGTTGAAATTATTGAGCGGTTTGACCCACATTTATGAAATTAGATATTAAATTGTTAAATTCATTGTAATTAATATTGTATTGGCATATTGTAGCTAATAATTGATTAAGGCTTTCTTGGATTAGTTGGGCTAAGGCCCTTAATCCATGGTCGGTCACCTTTCTAAAATTTGGGGTGTGACATCTTGAGAGTTCTTCACTATTCCAGAACACCTGCATGTGTGCTCCAAACCTTTCAATAAGATTCACAAAGCTACTTTCTAAAATCACCAAATTTCTAGCACTTGAGATCTTCTTTGTGTGTTTACACCACACACAAAAATTGACTAGCAGGTGACTCACCTCTATCAGTTGTACAGAGTTGTTTGTAAATTGTGTTGATGTTGAAACATCAAAATGAATGGCTCTCTTTGATAGAGCTAGTTTTTATAATGAGAGTACCAGAATGTACTTGCCAACATAGAAAGATGAACTCTTCGGTTGAATGCAGTGCATTTTCTTCTGAGCTTTCTGAACAGAACTTCTGATGTACTGTGATTGATGATTTCATTGATATTCTTTATATCAGAAAGTAAATGAGAGAATGAAGTATTGCTCAGTTCGTTGATTGATCCATTGAATGAATGAATTTGCTGTGTGGTGTAGTATAGTTGCAGAATATAACCGTTGTAATATCAAGATTGAATCTTTTCCCTTAAATCAAGCAATTCGGTTGTTGATTTGAATTGATCTGATCTTCCATTTGAAATCGCAATCCTCTGACTATCCGTTTGAATTTCAAAAACATTTCCAAAGTCAAACTATTCATACCATCGGTTGTCGTATCAAAATCCCTAAAATCACGTAACTGGTTTTTCCTTAATTTGTTCGTCAATTCTTGTGATCTCATCTTCAACTGATTTCAGTTAATTTCCATAGATAAAATCGATCCTCAAAAAGTCAAAAAGGTTCCTCAAAATCAGTTGTAAAGGAATTAATCAAATCGCGTGATACGCGCGCTGAGATCCCTGAGATCGCGCACTTGGGTCGACTCACTTGGAGTTGTGTCGACTCAAGTTGCTCAAGGCGTGGATTCTGTATACTCTATGTTGACTCAATTGAAATGGTGTCGACTCATGCTCCGCGAACTTCGACTGTGTATCGACTCAACTTGAGGTTGTGTCGACTCATGTTGTTCAGGCCACGACTTCTTCAATTGTTCCAGCATGTGTGTCGACTCAACTGAGATTGTGTCAACTCAACTTGTTCCACCTACTGCTTCTTCAATTGTTCAGCATATGTGTCGACTCAACTGAGCTTTGTGTCAACTCATATTGTTCCAGCTACTGCTCCTTCATTAGCCCTTCATTTGTGTCGACCCAACTGCTTCTTGTGTCGACTTATAAAGCTTTGTGTTTACTCATCGGAGCATTGTGTTGACCCAGATTTCTTCTGTTCAATTTTTTGCATATTTTTGTCTCTGCTGTGTCGACTCACATGGCCTGTGTGTCGACTCAAATTTTGCTGGGTTGATCAGAATGATCTTTGCATTACATCTGGGCTTAAGTCCTGTTTGGGAATGATTTATATAATACCTGAAAAGACTTAGCAACATGTTAATCATTTGGTCTACCCCAATAATGGGTGTCAACCTTTTATAATTATTTAACAATTGTTTCAAGCTTTGTTTGTTATCATTAAAATCATTAAAGCATTTATTAAACTTTTGGGGCAACAGATGAGCCACCACGGCTCACTCTGCCTTTGGGTGGACTCATAATGACTATGCCGAGGGTTCCTACCCTTTGAGTCGACTCACCATCCTCTGGGTCGACTCACAGTACATTTTTTATGTCTTGGGGTCAGCACATGCCTTCACTGCATCGACTCATGGCCATCTGAGAGGCTTGGGTTGACTCATAGATGCTATGAGTCGACTCACAGCCACCTTAGACCGAGACTTACCCCCACCTTGGGTCGACTCACACCCTCTGTGGTGTCGACTCATTACCACCTGAGAGACTTGGGTCTACTCACAAACCCTTTGAGTCAACTCACAGTTGCCTGTTAGTGAGATACCGAGACCTTCTTCCTTTGAGTCGACACACAGCCTTGCTGTGTCGACTCACAAGCACCTATGACTCTGTTGGGTTGACTCAGAGACCATTTGGGTTGACTCACCGAACCAAAAAGTCTTAGAAAATATTCTAAAATAAATTCTAGTACTTAGGCTCTATTTAGGCATCAGTTTAATGATAAATTAAATTAATTAATGATTAATTTAACACCAGAAACAATGATTAAAACTTATAACATGGGGAAGGGTCCGTTTGGTTGTTAATTCGGTTTATTAGCTTTGTTTATTGATTATGATTATTACATTGTACAATCAGGGTGACGTGTGAATCGTAGATTACCTTCATATTTCTTTTGATCTTGCATTGGATATCAGATGAGTGAATTTACATGCTACATACTTTCAATAAAATTCTCGTATTTCTCAAATTACTTTGAAAAGAAAATGCATATGTTTTAAATTTTAGTAATGATATTATATGATATTCTCTTGTAAAATAATGGTACAAATGTTTTATAAGTTTTGATACCTATATATATGGTGCGATTATGAGATATGATTCTTGAAAAGTTAAATAAAAAAGTTCAGGGGAAAACCCTTTATGGAGGTGACTCTGGCTAGCTAGGAAACAGACCTGGTCTGAATCTCATGATGACTCCAGTTGACTCAACAGTTAAGGGACAGTCTAGGTGCGTTCGGTGACCTTAACCGGGATCATTTAGGGAAAAAACCCAGGCACCAACCAGTGGTGACTCTATTTTGATATTGGATCTAATGGGTCGAGGCTGTCCTGAGTTTTGATGTGGCATTAGTTACTTGTTATGCTCAAGTTGTTCATGTGGCAATTAATTGATACTTCCACTCTTTGATAAGCATATCGCTATACCATTATGATATTGACATATTTATGTCTTGTGATTATTGAGAATATCTTTGATGTCCAGTTTGAGATATTGGTGACTCGTATTGATAACGAGATCATATGGAAAAAGATATATATTTTCATGAAAGAAATGATGGGTTCAATGATCGCCCTTTTGGTTACAATGAAATGATGGGTTGTGTGATCGTCATTTTTTATTATACTGTATATATCGTGTCATGGTTATGTTTAAAGTACAAAGATATTTTAAATCTCTGTTTTGAACTGTATCCTATTATGCATGTTTTCATTCACCAGTTTTAGCTGACGTTGTATAATAAAAGTTTTAAGTAATCAAGGAAGAAGGTAGATGATGGACTCGATAACTTTAAGAAATCCAGGAATAAGACCTATAGGACATGCATTTTTTTGCTTTCGCGTTTAATTAAACAATAAATTAATTATAAATTGATTATAAGTTGTTGAGACAATATATTGAGATATTATGGGTTATTTGTCCCACATTGATTATATTGGATTTTAATTGATTAAATTATTGACATTTGAGATCTTTTAGCATATAGTTAGCTAATTGTATGATTAAGGCTCTTTTAGTTCATTGAGTTAATGCCCAATATCCATAGCCGGTCACATTTTTCTAATTGGGTTGTGACAATAACGAAATAAGTATTTTGAAAAATATAACCGCAGTATAGATTTTCATTCAAAAAATAAGAAGATATTTTGAATAGAGACAATTCATTATAATATTGCTAGATACTCTCACCTAATAGTCGACCGAGTTAAAACCGATTGCTTTAATTCTGAGGTGGCACGGTAGCCCCTACGGCTTACTCCCCGGTGCTTAGTTATGGAATCAATGCACTCAAGCATGAGTATAATATTCTAACCCTCATTTCTAACGTGCAAAAATGATTATTGATTCATGCTTTAAGGATAAATTTGGAAGGCCGAACTCATTAAGTTTAACTTCGTTCTTTTTCGTAGGTTATTATAATTTCTATGGTCCAAGCTTTTTCGTCTCTTAGGCTAAGGGACCCCTTACATTATTTGTCATATAAATATTCTTATGAGGTTTAAATATCACATAGTGATGCTAAAGACTCAAGTTTTTAGGTCTAAGTACTCATATACACTTGAAATTTCTTTTCTTTATAATTAATAAATATTCAAGATTCTAGTTCCTCTCTTTAACAATTCAAATAAAATACTTATCATCTCTGTAATTGTATCCAAATTTGTATGGTGATAGGTTGGGATGTTAGGAAACTTTGTGATGAAGAACACATCTCTAAAATCCGACTCTAAAGAGATGTAAACATTTTTACAAACAGACTACTCAAGATTGGACCATGTTTGGCAAAAATGGGTTTTCTCAAAATATGTACATCCAAGTTACATGAAGTAAATTCTAGATGAAATGAGACCCATATACCTATATTTCAGAGGTGGATCAACATCATGATATGTTTCTACATTTTCCTAAGATTCTTGAAAGTGGATTGTTTTATGAACATTTGCACCATATTTTTGAAAAAGCACTTAGGGATTCAAAAATCATTTCTAGGGTCTACCAAATTTTATACATGCCAGAAAAACCTTAATATAACTCCAATAAAAATAGGTTTCGATTTCACTAAGGTTTGATTCCTCTTGAATATTCTTGATTCAAGAGAGTAAGTGTAGAAACCTAAGAACTCTTGATGCTTTAGGTTTTTGTTTGAACTCCCTAACCTCTTATTCTTCTTCTTCTTATTCTTTTTCTTGTCCTCCTCCTCCTCTTGGCTAAAAAATGAAGTGTGGGAATGGGGGAGGAGCTCTCCTATTTATAGCCAAAAATATGTGTGAAATAACTCTTTTGCCCTTTGGTTGGTTTTTTATGAAAAATGTTCATTTTGAATTGAATTGGTTCGAACTTATTGTAATAGTGCCTAGTTATAAGATTTAATTTTAAAAAATTAGTTCAATTGTAACTAAGACGAAGCAACAAGAAAAGTTAAGACTTGTTTGGAAATAAAGATCCCTAAGTACAATCATGATTTTGATTTTTACCAAAAAGATTTTCTTTTTCATTTTTGTGTTTTGATTAGTTATTCATGAAATTTTCATTCATTGTTTTTCTCCACACTCCACACACCACACACCACATCGCTATTCACCTCACCATATATATATATATACACGCGTATGTCCTAAATTGAGGAAAAGTATCATTATTTGATTTTGAAGGTTTTTTCTTCTTTTATTTTTTACTTATTATATATATATATATATGCAATTTTCTAGAAAGTTCTTGGTGTGGGCCCACTCTCTCTCCTATATATATATATTTGTCCTAGAGAAATCTTTGGGCCTTAATTTGTCTTTGAGCCAAAAAATGAGTTTTTGGGTTATTTTAGCACTTGAGCCCAACTTTCCTGATCCATTCTTATTATTTGTTTATTTGAGTTTTGTTTTGGCCTTACTTAGCCCATTAGAAATTTAAAACTTTGGGCTTTTAAAACTTTTAAATTGAATTTTAAGTGGACTTATATTTGGGTCCATGTTCATTTGGGTCTTAGCTAATTAATTTAAAATTTTGGGTCTTGTTGGTTTGGGTCAATCCCTTTAAGCCCACTTTAATTCTTAAATTAAACACATTTCATATGAATTTTTGTGCAAATTCACAATCTTGAGGGACTAAAACTTGATTACTAAATGTCATCAAACATGGGTCTCCAAACATGAGTTTTGAGAAGTGTTTAAGTTCCCTCTTGCCATAAGTGAAGACATTTCGAGCTAAAGTTGTAAATTTTTTAAACTTTTGTGGGAATGTGTAATTATCGAAACTCATGAATTATTAAAATTCTCTAATGTGATCATACCCAAATCTAAATATTACAACTTATCTCTAAGTATTCCAATCTAAGTTGTGGTTCAAGTCAGTATCTTTTAGGGTTTTGAACTTAGTAGTGCACTTTGTAAGGAGTTTAGGACTAAAATGTAATTATAAAAAATACGAGGTATTACACTCTGCTCTCCTTAAAGAAATTTTGTCTTCCAAAATTTACTTACTCAATATTCCTATGTGAACACCCCTTCAACGTCTCCTCCTCTCGTTTCCAACTCTTCTACCTCAACTGCAAAAAAAAAAATTATGTTATGAGAATAAACTATAGAGGGTCCAATTCTATTACTTCAAAGATAAATTCTGTCTCCCTAAAATTTTTAGTTAAAAATAGTTTGACGATGTGCATGCCCTTAACAACTAATATTTCTCAAGACAAACTTCAGTACATGAAATTATTCCCGTAACTAGAGTCGAAAATCTCAATTAATCCGAGGATCTCTACCTCTGAAACGTGACATGTAAAAACAACCAAAAAGAATTCTGTCTAACATATTTATGCCACCCATAGAACTTAAGTTATTGTTTCATAATAAAGGTATAAACTTGTTACAACAGTTGACTTAGTTTTAGAACATAGTTGGCGTACTTCAATATTTCGATCATCAATAATGATGTACCACTTCTTAGTATTATAAGTCTACACCACATACCGCATCTTAAAAAAAAAAAAATTAATGTAGTTTTGTGATTACTTACTCCAACTCATAGCATAATTTCTTGGACTCTTGATGCCCAAAAACATACTTCACGATTCCATCTCTATTAGTCTTTCAATATTGTTCAATAGCCAGGTCTATCTCCCCTATCTAGAAACTCACTTAGACCTCCTAGACAAAAGGTTCAATAACTAAAACTTTCACATATATTTGTCAAACTCACCAAGATTACTAGGGCTATCTCCCAAATTCAATCAACTCACTTAGAGTTCTTTCTAGGGTTATCCCTCCCAATTCGATGAACTCACTAAAACTTCGAAGACAAAAGATCCAATAAATAAAACTTTTACCTCAATCTATAAAACCCATCTAGACTACTAGGGCCATTTCACCAAATCTAATCAACTCACTTGTATTTTTAATTAGAATCAACGCCTCACGACAAATGTGTTTCCAATCAAATTTCAAAACTAGTTAATCGGACGTCCATGAACAAATAGTAAGATATTCCCAACAACCACCCAACTCCTTAACTATTCGAGAAACACAACCTATGATTCAAAATAGTACCAACCTCTACAGAATCTATAGAATCTATAAACAAAATGTCGCACCTGCTCTCACAAGTGCTTTACCTATTTTGAGGGGTGCAACACAACTCAACATGCTCATACTTATGAACAAACCTTAAAGATGAACTTCGAAACATTATATCTATCAAACTACCATTAACTGCACATCTTACAACAATGGAATTAAAATTTACACAAATATTGGGATACACAATCCCCTAACAACATAGCTTTAGCTCATCATCCGATCATCTCTCGATCTTATAAAAAACTTGACTTTGGTTTCATAGATACAACATGTTCCAAATTGCAAAAGAACATCTTAAATCTCCTACGCACTATGGTGAACCGACCATCTACCTTGAGACAAAATTTGAAATTACAAAAGTTACAGGAGAGTGCTTAACATCATAATGAAAAGTGTCACGCCCCATTTTGGGAAATGTGACCGGCCATGGTTCATGGACCTGTGGCCCAACAAACCATGAAAGCCTTAACAACATTAAGCGATCTGTTATCTTAATTAAGATTCAATTCAATGTAATTAAAAATAAATATTACAGGGTCGACAACTAGCCCATAATCCAAACATGATGTAATAAGTATCAATGATCCATGTAACATAATGAAAGTAATAATACAGAGTGTGCGGAAGTAATGACAATGATTAATGCATGTCCTAGAGGTCTGTATACTGGATCCCCTGAAGCATCGAGTCCAATATCCAAGCTTCTCCTTGCTTATCCTGAAAATAACGTGGTGTAAACACCGTCAGCAAAAAGCTGGCGAGCAGAAACATGCATA
>JAUTBS010157412.1:0-12216 GCA_032361285.1 Aequorea victoria | reverse complement strand
TAATGTATACTCTATAAGCTTTACTCATAGTTAAATATCCTAGAAATATGCTCTCATCCGATTTAGCGTCAAATTTTTCAAGATTATCTTTTGTGTTCAATATAAAGTATTTACATCCAAACACATAAAAATAACCAATATTTAGTATTCTACCATGCTAAAGTTGATATGGGATTTTATTCAATTTTGATCTAATAATTTACCCTATTTGACAGATAGCATGCAGTATTAACAGTTTTGGCCCAAAAATATTTAGTTAGATTGTATTCGTTAAGCATAGTTCTAGCTATTTTTTTGTAGAGTTCTATTCTTTCGTTCAACTACGCCGTTTTGTTGGAGTGTTCTAGGTGTGGAGAAATTGTGTCCTATTCCGTTTCCATCACAAAAAAAATTAAAATTTTTATTCACAAATTCTCCTCCTCTATCGTTTCCTATGTTGTTAATCATACATTCTTTTTTATTTTGAGATCTTTTACATAATTTAACAATGTATACGTGTGTTTCATCCTTATGTGCAAAGAATATTACCCATGTATATCTAGTATAATCATCAATAATTACAAATGTGCAATATTTTTCACTTAGGCTAGCTTTAGAAGTAGACCCAAATATATCCATGTGTAGCAGTTGTAGAGGCCTAGTTGTTGATATGTGGTTCTTTTTCTTGAAAGATATTTTACTTTGTTTTCCATATTGGCATGCATCACAAATTTTATCCTTAATATATTTGGTTTTAGGAAGACCTTTTACAATTTCATTATTAGATAGCTTTGTGATTAAATCCATGCTAGCATGGCCTAATCTTCTATGCCACAACCAACTAGTTTCATTAATGACTGCTAAGTATTTTATATTTTGTGATTCAATTTCATCAAAATTAATTATGTATGTATTTTTATTTTTATGACCAACAAAAAGAACTTTATTGTCATATACACTTTCTACTCTACATGTATTGGTTTTAAATATTATTTTATATCCTTTATCACATAATTGACTGATACTTAGCAAGTTGTGTTTAAATCCATCTACAAGCAATGCATTTCCAATAGATAAGGAAGAATCCTTACCAATGGTACCAACTCCAAGAATTTTACCTTTGAAGTTGTCACCGAAACTTACGTGCCCTCCATTTCTTAGTGTGATTGAAATGAATTTATTTTTATCATCCGTCATATGTCGGGAGCACCCACTAACGAGGAACTATTTTTTCTTGTGTAGAGTAGACTTTAAGTACACTTACAAGAAAACAATCATACAATTTCTTTTGGTACTCACTTTTTCTTGGGTTCTTCAATATTAGTTTTCGCATGATGCAATCTTTTAGGAATTCATATTTTGTTTTTATCTTTACAATTTTTTTTAATATGATCCAATTTTTTACAATATTCACAACATGGTATTTCATAAGTTATTAGATCTTTTAAAAAAATTTGGTCATTTGATTCTTCATAACCTATGTCGGCCTTATTGTAAACACATCTTTATTGTCCTAAAAATTTATTAAGATTTTTTTCGCCTTTTGTAAACCTCGTGATAATCCCAAATGGATCATTTGCTTTTAATTTTAAGTATTCATTTTTTTTTTCTACAGAAGTTATTTCATCACTCTGTAAGAGTGTATCTTTTTCAAAGATCAATGTTTCATTTAAAACTTTTAAATTTTCAAGTTCTTTTGAAAGAATTGTAACTTTCTTTTTGAGAATTCTGTTTTTCACTTCTATTTTTTCAAATTCAATATGTAATTCATTAAAAGTATTTAGAAGTTCATCATAATCACATGAGTTTGCGATTACCTCATCTTCACTATCATCTTCTTTATTGGCCATAAGATAGAGATTCAAGATTTTCTCATCACTTGATATTGATTCTTCTTGACTTTCGTCCGAGTCATCCCAAGTGATTTTCATTACTCTTTTGGGTTTGTCTTTCTTTAGAAGGGGACAGTCTGCCTTGAAGTGCCCCAGTTTCTTACAGTCAAAACATATGAGGGGATCTTTCTTCGTTGTGTCATTCTTGCTTGATTCTCCTTTGTTGAAGTCTTTCTTAAAGAATCTTCTTTTGAAGTTTCTTGACTTTTAAGAAACTTGTTGAATTTTTGACAAAGAAGTGATATGTCGTCATTCTCATCATCGGAATTGTTTGAGTCTTCTTTGTCAGATGACTCAGTTGTGAGACTTTTAGGGTCATTCCTCTTCTTGCCTTTGGTTCCTCTTCTTCCAGCCTTCCTTTTATAACGATCTCATGTGTCATTAATGAACTCATGAGTTCATCAAGATTGAGCACATTGAGGTCTTTTGCTTCTTGGATTGCTGTGACCTTTGCATCCCAACCTTTTGGTAGAGATCTAAGAATCTTCCTTACATTTTTAACGTTAGTATAAATTTTGTCAAGAGATTTTAAAGAGGTGATAATGTTAGTAAATTAAGTAAATATACTAGAGATATTTTTATTACCATGTATTTTAAATAATTCATACTCAGGCACAAGCATACTAATTTTGGAGTTTTTAACTTGGTTTGTGCCTTCATGAGTTATTTCAAGTTTATCCCATATTTCTTTTACTATTTTACATATGGATATTCTATTGAATTCATTTGGATCTAATGAACAGTACAGAGGATTCATAACTCTAGAATTTCGTTGCATTTCTCTAATATCATTTTCATTCAATTCTAATTCATCTTTTGGAATGGTTATTCCTTCAGTTACTTTGACAGGTCTTTTAGGACCATATACAATAATTTTCCATAGTTCATAATCTACAACTTGTATGTATATTTTTATTTTTACTTTTCAATAGTTATAATTTGTTTCACTGAATAAAGGTGGCGTGTTTGTGGATTGTCCCATAGAAAGGGTGATTCCAACAGAGGTTACCATAGGATTCTCTTAGACTGTTAAGTCAAAATTAAGAGACGAGACTCTAATACCAATTGTTATCTAAAGAATGACACTAAGGGGGGTGAATAGAGTCTTTTCAGGTTTCACGTGTTTTAAAATTAACTTAAAATAACTAAAATCAAACAAACAAGATATATACAGATAATCACAAGTAGGCATAATAGAGATAAAGAGATAGAGAAATATGACACCGTCGATTTATAGTGGTTCGACTATCGTAGCCTACGTCCTCAAGTTCTTATTGAAATTTTTTCACTATCAATAGGTACATACGGGTGCGCTTCAAATCTTTTACAAAGATGCACTAAGTTGCCTTCTAAAACTTCCAAACTTCTAGCATTTGTGATCTTTTTATTTGTGTGCTACACCACACACAAAGAACACTAACGGGTGACTCACCCTTACTTTTACAGTGATCTTGTAGTAGTTTGATGTGAAAATATTAATCAGAAACTCTCTCAAAAGAGTAGATATTACAATAAACTCTCAGAAGAAAAATTAGCAAAATGATGAACAATGGCTGATAGAGTTTTTCTAATAGATTAGAAATCACAAGCAGTTGATTTCTTTTGTGAATAATGATCTCTCTTGTAATTGTATTCTCTTTGAATCAGTGTATGAGTATATAAGAGTATCTGAATGTATTCGTTGCTCTCCTCTTTCTTCTTTGTGAATGGTTAAGGAATACTTATTTAAATAACTTCAAGTTCCGTCAATGCCGTTGCAGTCAAAGATCCCCAATTTGAATTTCTAAAATCCCAACAGTAATATCCTTGATTCACGTAGTGATTCTTGATGATATGTTTTTGTAATCATCTTCATATAAAAATAATAATTATTGTAGCCATTTGTAATTTAAAAAGTCCCAGAATCTGCTCTGAAGTACCATTTGTTCTTCGCGAGATTCGCGTAGAAAATCCCTCAAATTACAACAGTGATTTCCTTGATTTACGCAATGATTTTTGGTGATATATTTTTCAAATGATTTGTAATAATCTCTATATATAAGAAAAATCTTTATTGTAGCCGTTTTAATTCAAAAAGTTCCTAAAATCACGCTAAAATTACAGATGTACAACGTGAGATTCGCGCAAAAAAAATTCCTGAAATCGCGCTCTTGGGTCGACTCACAGTGAGGTTGGGTCGACTCAAAGTCCTTACAATTCTGATTTCTCGCCCATGGGTCATCTCATGATGTTTCTGGGTCGACTCATATTTAGGTGGTCTCAGTTCTTTATCAGACAGTCGCCAGTGGGATGAGGGTGGGTCGACTCACCATAGTCTCTGCCTTGAGTTGAAGCTTTGGGTCGAATTTAGCTGCTTTGTGTCAACTCATACTTGCTTTGGGTCGACTCATCATTGCCTTGGGTCGACTCACAGTTTATCTCTGTGAATATACTGAGTTATGAGCATGTTGGGTCGACTCATGATGTGATATTTGGCGTTGAGTCGAGCGTGGGCTGAGACATATAAGCTCATGGGCTTGGAAATAGACGTGGGTCGACTCAAGCTGAAGGTGATTTGACTCATGATCATCGCTGTGAAGAGATTCCAAGAGCTGCATAGTTTGGGTCGACTCATGGATCAACTTGGGTCGGCTCATGGTAGCTTCTGGGAAAATTTTGCAGGAGATACCGAGAGTAGTGTCTTTTGGGTCGACTCATGGTTGATGTGGGTTGACTCAAGTCTTTGAAATTTATTGAAAAACTCCTGTCTTGATTTTGTGATAGTGCTTTGTTTAAGAAATATTTTAATAATTTTACACGTGTTTTAACACCAAAAATTACTTCAAATATTGTTAAATACAAGGTCAACCCCAATCATGGATGTTAGCCATTAAATAATCATTTGAATCACTTGAAGATTGATTTAAGAATATGTATTAAGAAATTTTCAAAACTTTGTTTAAATGACAAATCATTTTAACTTATTAATACTTTGTTTGATATCAAAATCATTTACATGATTTATTTAAAATTTGTGGTTATCAAAACCTCCCCTTTTTAACTTTCTAAAAGATTTGTTTGTTTCATTAAAATTAATAAATGATTTATTAAATCTTGGGGCTAACAATGACTTCATAGCCGAGCTATGTACCCAACAGTGCCATTCAAAATAAAAGGGCTTAGCATTAGGTCGGACCGCTGGCCATGGCAACCCAATACTAACGCGCCGTAGCGGTGTAGATTTCTGTACATGCCATCGAACCTACCTAAAGAGTTTTGATATAAAGCCGATGTCATTCTAGGGTCTGAGAATCATACTTTATTCAAGCTTCCTTTTTTATCAGATTCTCCCACGATATAGGTTTGAGCGAAAACTTATCATACAACTCGCCAATATCATGTAGTCATCCAAAAAACTGCTACAACTTTTCATTCCGGAAATATTCCCGTTCATAACCAACTGGGAACTTGCCCGTTCATAATCAACCGGGAACATTGCCCGTTCATTCATTTAAATTATTTATCTCTTCATAAACTTAGTGAAGCGAAACTCATATCCTAGCCCAACGATGAAATTTAATTAATATTTTTTGAACATGGTATAAATCAATAATTATCCAAGTGTGTAGACATGGTATATTTGAATGATCTTAGCTAAATATATTATCAATAATGAGTATGTCACATCAATAAAATATATTCTAAAAACTAACATTATATTTGACATGATACATTTCATAAATAATAAATAAACATGTGATAATTAGTAAATATAACACTTAAATTAATAATCAAGGATCACAACACATTTTTCATAACTTAGAATCAAAATAGAGTTTTAAAGGCAGATTTCTAGGTCTGTGCACCTTCAAAAGAAAAAATAAAAAAATCATACTTAAACTCTAAACTAAAAGTCACTAAAAATCATAGATACTATAACATGATAGGGTTGTTTCGGAACTGACTTTGCATGAAAATCATTGATGATTAGGGATAATTAATTAAAATTTCATCGGTATTTCAGATTTACACATCTTTGATAAAAATAGTGTATCTCGGTGCACAAAATTCTAAACGAGGTGAAATAAGTGGGGTTAGAACCATAACTCAAATATATAACTTTACCGAGAGGTCTCATGCAAATAGGAGTTTCATACAAAAAATAGTGATATTTTGAAGCTGGTCGTGCTAGATAGTGCAGAATCGGTTTATGTACATAAATAGGATAAAAATATAAAAAGTCATAACTAATTAAGGAAAGAATCACAGATCATATAGACTCATATATAAAGCTCTCCTAAAAAAATAAGATAAATCTAAGGGTTCTAGGTATTTTAAGTAGCTGCAATCACATCATAGAATCAAACAAAAATCGAACAGAGCATATGCAAAGACTTGTTCAATCATTTATTTGGGTCACCATAACATGCATGCAAGCTATGAGTGTAAAATTCGGTAAAATTTTAAATTTTTTAAAAACTAATAATTAATAAAATAAGATAATAAATTAATTAACTAAAATAAATTAACTAATTAAAAATAGAATTAATTGAAATAATAAAGATTTTGAAAACTTTTAATCAATAGAATAAATTAAATTGTTAGTGTCAATTTAAAATAAGAAAATTCTAAATTACCAAATAAAAAAAAGGGAAGTCTCTTTTAATGTGGCAGAAAATCTACTAATGATGGCAGAAAAACTTGAATTTTTGGAGATAAGATCAAAGGAGGAATTTTTGGGATTTACTCTCTAAAATCCTACCCCTATCCCCTAATAACTCTCTCAGCCCTCTCCCTCCCCATCATTCCTCTCTCAGAATTTCTGCAGCCCTCTCCCTCTCCCGACCTCCCCCTCTCGATTCTCGCTCCAACGTCGCAGCCACAAGCCGCCATCGAGCACCGCCGTTGCTGCCACCACTGTGCACTTACAACCAACACAACCAACGCAACCAACATCACCGATCATTCGTCGTTTCCGTTTATCCGGTTAATGTTTTCCTCGCGTCTTCAGTTTCGTTGTATAGTAAAAAATATAAATAAATATATACATCACCGTGATATAAAAATATTCATAAAACTTTGATCCGAAAAAACTTGAAATCCTAATGTTCTCAATCGTATGATAATTGCATTCATAAAACTCGTAGGAGAATTTAGCTACATATATAAAATCATGATATATATATATATTGTATGAAAATATACACACACATATATATAACCTTTATATATGTATATTGTAATAGAATAACCGAGGTTTGATAATTAAAATGTGATTGTAGATGTAAAATTCATCGAAAACGTGATTAAATAAATCATAAAAGGTATAGGAATATAAAATATGAAGAAATGATACAAAAAGGGACCTGAAAATCAGTCATTGGAAATTCTGGTTCGAGGCTGAGTTGTCCCTCGGGTGTAAAATGTTTGTACATTTTACACCTGCGTCCGGACGCTGTATCAATA
Organism: Aequorea victoria; assembly: GCA_032361285.1. NCBI lineage: Eukaryota > Metazoa > Cnidaria > Hydrozoa > Leptothecata > Aequoreidae > Aequorea > Aequorea victoria. Next base: position 4,900 of record JAUTBS010157412.1, on the reverse strand, counting down.
CCCTAGCCACGGGTCAAAAACGTCTAGACATTTTTGACCCACATCGGACGTTGTGTCGTTCCTCAGCCTCGGGTCAGAAATGTCCGGACATTTTTGGCCCACGTCCGGACATTTCGAGGCAGTGTGCACCCTTTTACCTGTTGTGATTGTTTTGCCGAGAATCCTTCTACGGTGTCGACTCACAACCCAATTGTGTCGATTCACAAGACCAAAAATATTAAAAAAAATATATTGGAATGAAGTTAAATGGTTTAGGCTCTATTTGGAAAATAGTTTAATAATAAAATAAGTTAATTAATGAGTTGATTAACACCAGGAACAAGGACTAAGAAATTATAAAAATGGGGAAAGATTCATTTGGTTGATTAATTCAGTTATTAGCTTCATTTTATTAATTGTAATGTATTGCATTGTATAATCAGGTTGATGTAGATTGCACTTCTTTTGTTTAAGCTTGCATTGGATATCAGGTGAGTGAATTATATGTTACGTACTTTCAATACAAAATTTCCGTATTTCCCAAATGACTTTCAAAAGAGAAATTACATGTTTTAAATGCTTTGGATGAACTGTTGGGGTATTTTCTTCTTACTGTCATAGTGAAAATGTTTAAAAGAGATAAAATATTTTATCATCTATTATGTAGCGATCATGTGACTTCTCTATTTGGGACCATGTGGAAAGTCCAGGAGATAGGTCTTCTACGAAGGTGACTCTAGCCAACTAGGGAATAGACTCGGCTCGGAGACTTGGGTGATCCTAGTTTCTCAACGGTTAAAGGAATATTTCGGAGGAGTCCGGTAACCTGAGACTGGATCGTCTTAGGAAAAAGATCCAAGTGCCATCCTGTGGTGACTCTTTGTTCGATGATTGGATCCAATGGGCCGAGGCTGTTCTGAGTTTATGATTTTTCGCATTTGCACCCAGGTTGTTCCTGTAATTGTTGTTGATGGTTTCCCTTGCACATATATTGATGATCATATCGCTAGTTCATTATTATTGACATTATTATGTCTTGTTGATATATCTTTATATGCGTGGATTTTATTGTTGGCATATCTTTATATCCGAGGTTTTGTTGTGGACACCTTTGATGTTCAGTGTGTGATTTATGTTGGTGACTCATCTAGATAGCAAAATCACGTGAAAAATTATATATATTTTGATAAATGTTGGTGACTCGTCTAGATATCGAGATCACGAGGGAAAAAGTAAATATTTTGTTGAACATGAAAGAATGATGGGTTGTGTTGTCACCCCTTTTCATATAATTATATATATTATGTCATGATTATGTTGACGTATAAAACTATTTGAATCCCCTATTTTAGAACTGTTTACTAATATGCATGTTTCCATTCACCAGCTTTAGCTGACGTTGTACTCAATCATTTCAGGTAACCAGTAATGAAGCTTGAGTGATGGACTCGAATGCAGCGTGAGATCTATGACACGACTTCTAGGAACATGCATTTAGTTATTCTTGCTTCCGCATTTAATAAATTAAATATTTAATTATGAGTTGTTGATGACATTGTCAAGATTTTATGGGCTGTTTGACCCACATTATGATTATGGATTTTAATTGCTTAAATCCTTAGAAATTGAATATTAATTACCATATAGTTAGCTAATTGCATGTTTAGGCTTTCTTGGTTCATTGGGCCAAGGCCCATGATCCATGGCCGGTCACCTCTCCCGAATTGGGGTGTGACACTCCATAAACTAGCCAAACTTGACATTGATCACATTAGCTTGGACCTTCGGAGGCATGGTACAGTACAACTGAAGAGTTTTGCCTATGCTTCTATAACCTTCGACGCCCTCAGTGCAACCCTAAAACATGAGTGCACAATGTTTATATCACTTAATAATTTACACAAATACTTGGTGGGCACACCTCCAAATGCACACAACAATGGTGGAAGCATGGTTAAGCCAAGAAGAAGATTCGTAGCAAGGGAAAAGCAAATTTCAAGAAGAAAGTGACTCACCACATCCATGTAGGCATCATGAGAAAGATGATTTCCCGAATCCCACAACAAGAACCCATCCTCTTATGAAGTTCTCAAGACATAGGTGCTGGTGGATGGTCAAGTAAAAGGATGAAGATAGCCCTAGAGTGCTTGGCCTTCATCCGAACTTCATGATGAAGACATGATTTGAAGTAATTAAATAATGTTTTGGAAGAGTGAAGAAAAAAAAGTAAGGGAGAAATCTTGAAAGAACTGAAAACTATGCCAAGAATAGGAGATTTTTGGAACTTAAAGAGGCCCCAAACCCAAAAATCCTACTGATCCAACTCAGCCTGAACTAGTCCAGATGGACCGATCAACTGGTGGGCCAGACTGGCCAACAACAGGCTGTCGTAAACGCCTATGGAATGGATTGGCCATTTGGCAGGTGATTCGATCCTATCTTCTCCTGAACCTTATCTTTCAAGTGTTTAAATGATCTAGAAGATTCCACCCCAAAAAACAAGTCTCCTGAGCATCAACATGCATAAAAATTACCTCTCAAAGCAGAAAGTTCTCAAAGTAGTTAAGAGACATAAAATTGTAATCTCAAAATGAAAGATCCCCAAGCAATAAAATTGCACAGGAGTTGCCACCCCCTCAGAATTAAAGATTTAGGAACCTTTGAAGCGCATTATTGTTGCCACCCCCTCGGAATCAAAGATTTTCAAACCTTTGAAATACTTTGAAGCACATAATTTTTGCCACCCAAGAATTGAAAGGTCAAGAAATACCTATAAATTGAATTGACGAGTATGTCTCAATCGGTCGGGGTAGACCGACCGAAAGGGTGCCGTCAACAGGAGAGAATGGCTGAATGAGAGACAAACCATGATTAGCTGACCTCTCAGCACTCACCGAGGAATGACCAGCCGTATAGTTTCTATTCGGTCTAAGGGTCCGACTGACCGAGTAGGATACCAGTATTAAGGCACTGAAATCCATGCCGACAATCGCGCCGAAGATCACTCGAACAGCTGTCTTTACGGAAAACTAGCAGCGCAATCGATGCGAATCTCAAGATTTACGTCTGGAGCCAGATCCTATGGGATTCTTTCCTATCCCATCTGAGGTTTCCAAATCCAGAAACTCCTATAAATAGTCGACACATTCAACCTCTAAAGGTACCCAATTCAAGGATCTAGACTCTCTCCATTGATCTTTACTCTACTGTCCATTCTTTGACTTAAGCATTGGAGGTCCCTAGGCCGGAACCCCACCGGTGTCTAGGTTCTAACTCTTTTAAGGTTCATCAGTGGAACACTTGGCAAATGATTCGGCATCATCATCCGGAGGCAAATCGAGAGATTCATCGACTGTTCAGATTCAGGTACCAACATGAATGATCAAGAAGATTCCCAAGAATTGAATGATCAGGATGATTCGTGCAAATTGAATGATCAAGAAGATCCCTGCAAATTGAATGATCAAGATGATCCCCAAGAATTGAACGATCAAGAAGATTCTTAAGAATTGAATGGTTAAGAAGATCCCTACAAATTGAATGATCAAGAAGATCCCCAAGAATTGAATGATAAAGAAGACCCCCGATAATTGAATGATTAAGAAGATCCTTACAAATCGAATGATCAAGAAGATCCCTAAGAATTGAATAATCAAGAAGATCTATGCAAGTTGAATGATCAAGAAGATCCCCAAGAATTGAATGATCTAGAAGACCCCAATGTAAAACCCGGTGAAATATTTAAAATTTTAAAGTTTATTATTTATAATTAAGGTGATCAATTAAAATTTATTAATTAAAATTTAACTAACTAAATAAACCATAATCAAATAAGATGATAAATTAACTAAATAAAACATGATCAAATAAAATGATGAATTAACTAATTAAAATAAATTAACTTATTAACAAATATAAATAATGAAAATAATAAATATTCTGGAAACTTTTAATTCAATGGAAGGAATTAAATTATTAATATGAATTGAAATAAGAAAATATGGAAATTGATAGTTAAAAAATAAAATAAAGGAGAATCCCAAATTTGCTAAGATAAGTATGGTAATATTTTTGAATTTGAGGGAAATGTGGGATCTTTGGTAATCCCTTTCTAAAGATGAGATTTTTGTTCCTAAATAAACTAATCCATCCCTTATTTTCCTCACATGCCAGCTCCCTCATTTCCTCATTCCCAGCAATCATCTCTCTCTCCTCTTCTTCCAGAAATTCTCTGCTCCCCTCTCCCCCTCTCCGACCAGCCATTGCAATAACCTACAACTACCGCATGTCGCCGAGCCACCACCGTAGGACGCCGCCGTCGTCATATTCGTCATCTTCTTCGATTGGTTCTCTCTCTTTCTTCTGTTCTAGTTTATAAATAAGAACATATGATATATATATAATGAATATGTATATAGATATATAGATAACATATTTATATATATATATATATATATATAACAACATATTAGATGCACATAGATGTAATAGAGTTCGTATACAAATTCTGGAATCAAAATATATACTTTTCGATTCACATACATGCATGTAATATACCTGTTATATATATAAAAAATACCAAAACCATGTTCCTATATGATATGAATGAAAAACTCTCAGAAACTTGATTAAAAGTATCATATAATGCATAGAAACAAGAATCATGAAGAAAGAATTTAAAATGGAATCCAAAACCAGACCCTCAGAAATTCTGGATCGAGCTTCTGGTGAGTTACGTCCGGACGGAACCCACCTGCGTCCGGACGTTCGGCCGCTGTGTCGACACCCTTGTCTCAGGTCAAAACCGTCTGGACGTTTTTTGTAACGCCCCAAAATTTCTGGTTCGTTAAGAGATATAATAATAGTATTTAAGGTTATACTAAGACAAACATCCCACACTTGATTAATATTTAACATATAA
>JAUTBS010157302.1:0-12217 GCA_032361285.1 Aequorea victoria | reverse complement strand
CTCAGTATAGATTCACATGTCATCTTATAAGACTTTCATCACATTTATAAGTTCTTTTTGCATCAACAACCCATTTTCCAACGTAACCCATGTCATCATAGTTCCCAAATTCTACTGTATTCATCATTCTTCCATAAGACATTAAGTCGAAGTTCCAAAACATGTTCAGGGATCATTTTATAAAACACAAGTTCACTAACATCATTTTTTTCTCAAGTCACATCACTGTTCATTGTCTAAAATATCTAATTCTCATTATATTTCAAGTATCGGTTCACAAGTCATTTTCTTTCGTATGTAAAATCACCGTTTATTCTCATAAACATTTATTTTCATTTTCAAAACACAAGTTCATAATATAGTTCATAAAAATACGAGTTCGTAACTAAAAGTCTCATTCACAAGTTAAACTACCATTTATCAAAGCGTACGGAATTAACCATTCACACATCCATAATACTAAGCTAATGATAAGAAAACCCACCTTGGAAATGAGTGCTCCTCTACGAATCACGCCCTCCAATTTACTCCGGAACTCCGATTCCTAACACATAAATTGAATCGGAACTTACTTCTCGAAATAAAGCGAGTCATGAATGCATCGTGTGGTATACAAGTGGGGTATTTTAATTCTTATTTATATCATTTTTTTATCATTCTTACTGTCCTCATGGCCCCTAATGTCCCTCACTTAGGCTTAAGTACTTAGGTTAGGTTCATCTTCCTTTCTCTGGTTTCACAGAATCTGCCACCGAGATATAAAATAATTTAAAAATACCACACCTTACTCACAAATTATGAAATTTTATAGAGACCTAGATTCAAACGTTATCTACATTTTTTATGAAGGAATTGAACACTGGTTGTACACGAAAAAGGGTCCAAAAAATACCACAACAGAATCTGTGGAATTAAGGACCTGTTTGGTAGAATCGACATAACTTAAAATGTACTTAATGAAATATACTTCTGTAAAATGGGTGTGAATCTAAACTCATAGATCTTTCTCTAGATATGGAGTATCTCAAGGGAGTGTTTGTAGAGAGAGATATAGAGGTTTAAAGTGGGCTGTTAATCCGCCTCACTTGTCACAGAAGATTCTAAATTGTCAAAGGGGTTGAAAAATACATTTGTATGCTTAACCAAAACTCACACATGCTTAGGACACCTTAAATAAGCTCTGGTAAAAATAGTTTTTTAATTAGGTCATGTTTGGTTCACACAAAAATTGTTGAAAAGGCTTTATTAATGTTCTGTCATTTTTCGTTTTGGTCCTTCTTGCACTATCATGAAGATTCAACATCCATTTCCATTCTTCAAGAGCATGTCCAAACTTAACATAACATCATAATATGTCCACTATCAAGTTAATAATTATTTTATTTAACATTTGTTCTTCATCTTTAGTCCTTTCTAAAGTTCTCTAGAACATGAGTTTTTCTCCTTTGGTTCCATGGCCTAGGTTCATCTTTAACTATTTTCATCCTTCATTCTTTTGTCTTAGAGATGTATGAAGATAGAAACATGATATTAGAGAGGTAAAATAAGGGTTCAAGAAGATCCCTACTTGATATTTTTTGAACCTAGGAGGATCTTCCGAGTTCCTTAATCTCCTCTTCTTTTCTTCTTCTTCTTCTTTTTTCTCCTTCTTCTCCTTCTTTCTTTTCTTTTTCTTTTTCTTTCTTTTCCCTTTCCCTCTTGTGGCTGTCGAAAATGGGAGAGCTAGAGAGAGAGTCGAAGTTGAAGAATGAAATGGGAAAAAGGTTGGAAAAGGTGGGGGTATTTATAGTTGGAAATTCTCTATTTTTTGTATTAATTTTAAATCACATAATTTGTCATTCAAGACACTATTTGGATGACATCAAAGACTAAAAAGTCTTCCAAGAATGCCATGGTCTTGTCTCCTCAAAATGATGAGAATTGGGGAAAGAAAATACATTAATTTTTCTTTGGGTAGTTTTCTCTCACAATTTAATTATTCTATGTATTCTTATCTTCTTAAAATATATTTATGTGTATAATTATCTCCCACAATTAATTCATTGATGTAGAAGATGAATTAAAAGCTCAAACAAGCCTTATTTATCAAATAAGCTAACCATCACATCAACTAAATCTCATAATTTTCATTTTCTTAAAAACAATTAATTGTCACATCAAAGCCCTCTCTTGGGCACCAAGGCTTCCAGCCAATGGAAGATTTGTCCTTTCAAAATTATTTTATTTCAGTTATTTTTATAATTTAGATAATTAATGTGGATCCCATTTGGTCTTAAATTAAAAATTAGGCTTTTGTGAAACTTTCCAAGACTTAGATTATGAAATGGATTAAATTTATTTAATTGGCTCTAGAATTAAAATCAAATCCATTGATTTAATTTATGAGTCTATGGGCTTGAATTTTCATATTGGACTTTGATCCAAAATCTCAAGTCTAGATTGTGATCTAGGTGACCGAACTTAGTTTTTTAAACTTAACTTAAACTTTCTTAAGTTTTACTTCATAACTCTGGCCAATTAATTTCTTTAAGATTTAGAGAGTTTAAATTCCATGTTTAGTGCTTAATGACTGTGTTGTGGAAAGTGAGGCATCACATTTAATGTGTCGGCTAGAGTCTCAGGCTATCTGACCGTTCTTTGGCTGACCTGATCCTTAGGCAATCTGGCTGTTGACATTTGTAAAAATCTTTAAGGTGTCGGTTGGAGTCTCAGGCTATCTGACCGTTCTTTGGCCAACCACATATTTAGGCTCAGACTCTTGATCTTTGTAGAAATCTTTAAGACCTCGGTTGGATTTTGACGCAATCCAACCATTTTCTTGCTGACCAAATCTTCAGGCAATCTGACTGTTGAACCTTGTAAAAATTGTTAAGGCCTCGGTTGGATTTTCAAGTAATCCAACCATTCTTTGGCGAACCAGATCTTCACGCTATCTCATTGTTGATCTTTATAGAAATCTTTAAGACATCGGTTGTATTCTCAGGTAATCTAATCGTTCTTTAGCCGAACACATCCTCAGGTGATCTGGCTGTTGAACTTTGTAAAAATCTTTAACGTCTCGGTTGGAGTCTCAGGGTATCCAACCGTTCTTTGGCCAACCAGATCTTCATGCTATCTAATTGTTGATCTTTATAGAAATCTTTAAGACCTAGGTTGGATTCTGACGCAATCCAACCGTTCTTTGGCTGACCAGATCCTTAGGTGATCTGGCTGTTGAACTTTGTCAAAATTGTTAATGTCTCGGTTGGATTTTCAAGAAATCCAACCGTTCTTTAGCCAACAAGATCTTTAGGCTATCTGATTGTTGTTCCTTATAGAAATCTTTAAGGCCTCGGTTGGATTCTTAGGAAATCCAACCGTTCTTTGGCCGACCAGATCTTCAGGCTATCTGATTGTTGATCTTCGTAGAAATCTTTAAGACCTGGATTGTATTATCAGTCAATCCAACCGTTCTTTGGCCAACCAGATCTTCTGGCGATCTGGCTGTTGAACTTTATAAAAATCTTTAAGGTCTCGGTTGGAGTCTTAGGCTATCCAGTTGCCTTTTGCCGACCAGATCCTCTGGCGATCTGGCTGTTGAAATTTATAAAAATCTTTAATGTGTCGGTTGGAGTCTCAGGCTATCTGACCGTTCTTTGGCCAACCAGATCCTCAGGTGATCTGGCTATTGAACTTTGTAAAAATCTTTAAGGTGTCGGTTGGAGTCTCAGGCTATCTGATCATTCTTTGGCCAACCACATATTTCGGCTCTAACTCTTGATCTTTGTAGAAATCTTTATGATCTCAGTTGGATTCTGATGCAATCCAACCGTTCTTTGGCTAACCAGATCCTCAGGCGATCTGGCTATTGAACTTTGTAAAAATCGTTAAGGCCTCGATTGGATTTTCAAGTAATCTAACCATTCTTTGGCCAACTAGATCTTCATGCTATATTATTGTTGATCTTTATAGAAATCTTTAAGACCTCGGTTGTATTCTCGGGCAATCAAACCGTTATTTGTCCGACCACATCCGCAGGTGATCTAGCTGTTGAACTTTGTAAAATTCTTTAAGGTCTCGGTTGGAGTCTCAGGGTATCAAACCGTTCTTTGGCCAACCAAATCTTCAGGCTATCTAACTGTTGATCTTTGTAGAAATCTTTAAGACCTCAGTTGAATTCATACGCAACCCAACCGTTCTTTGGCTGACCAGATCCTCAGGCGATCTGGCTATTGTAGTTCGTAAAAATCGTTAATGTCTCGGTTGGATTTTCAAGCAATCCAGCCGTTCTTTAGTCAACCAGATCATCGGGCTATCTGATTGTTGTTCTTTGTAGAAATCATTAAGAGCTCGATTGTATTCTCATGCAATCCAACCATCCTTTGACCGACCAGATCCTCAGGCGATCTGAATGTTGAACTTTGTAGAAAAATTTAAGGCCTCGGTTGGATTCTCAGGCAATCCAACCATTCTTTGGCCGATCAAATCGTCAAGCGATCTGGCTGTTGAACAGTGTAAAAATATTTAAGGTCTTTGTTGGAGTCTCAGGCTATCCAACCGTTCTTTGGAGAACCAAATCTTCAGTCTATCTGACTGTTGATCTTTGTAGAAATCTTTAACACCTCGATTGGGTTCTGACGCAATCCAACCATTTTTTGGCCGACCAGATCGTCAGGCGATCTGCCTGTTGAACTTTGTAAAAATTGTTAAGGCCTCAGTTGGATTCTCAAGGAATCCAACCGTTCTTTAGCGGACCAAATTCTCAGGCGATCTAGCTATTAAAATTTTTAGAAATCTTTAAGGCATCGGTTTGATTCTCAGGCAATCCAACCGTTCTTTGGCTGACCAGATCCTCAGGCATTCGGGCTATTGAACTTTATAGATATCTTTAAGGTCTCGGTTGGATTCTCAGGCAATCTAACCGTTCTTTGGCCTACCAAATCCTCAAGCGATCTGGCTGTTGAACTTTGTAGAAATCTTTGAGGTCTCAGTTGGATTCTCAGGCAATCCAACCATTCTTTGGCCGAACAGATTCTCAGGCGATCTGGCTGTTGAACTTTATAAAAATCATTAAGGCCTCAGTTGGATTCTTAAGGAATCTAACCATTTTTTGGCCAACCAGATCTTCATGCTATGTTATTATTGATATTTGTATAAATCTTTAAGACCTCGTTTGTATTCTCAGACAATCCAACCGTTCTTTGGCTGACCAGATCCTCAAGAGATCGGACTGTTGAACTTTGTAGGAATAGTTAAGACCTTAGTTAGATTCTCAGGCAATCCAATCATTCTTTGGCCGACAAAATCCTCAGGTGATCTAGCTGTTCAAGTTTATAGAAATCCTTAAGGCCTGGGTTGGATTCTCAGGCAATCCAACCATTGTTTGGCTGACCAGATCCTCAAACAATCTGGCTGTTGAACTTTGTAAAAAGCTTTAAGGCCTCGCTTGGATTCTTAGGAAATCCAACCGTTCTTTGGCCGACCAGATCCTCACGTGATCTGGTTGTTGAACTTTGTAGAAATATTTAAGCCTCAGTTCGATTATCAAGAAATCTAACTGTTCTTTGACTAACCAGATCCTCAGGCGATCTGGCTGTTGAACTTTATAGAAATCTTTAAGGCCTCAGTTTGATTATCAAACAATCCAACTATTCTTTGGCCGACCAGATCTTCAGGCAATCTGGATGTTGAACTTTCTAAATATCTTTAAGGACTCGGTTTGATTCTCAGGCAATCCAATCGATCTTTGGCCGACGTGATCCTCAGGTGATCTAGCTGTTGAACTTTGTAGATATCTTTAAGGCTCGGTTGGATTCTAACGCAATCTAATTGTTCTTTGGCCGACCAGATCCTCAAGCAATCTAGTTGTTAAACTTTGTAAAAATTGTTAGTGCCTCGGTTGGATTTTCAAGCAATCCAAACCATTCTTTAGCGAATCAGATCTTCAGGCTATCTGATTGTTGATCTTTGTAGAAATCTTTAAGATATCAGTTGTATTCTCAGGCAATCCAACCGTTCTTTGGCCAACCAGATTCTCAGGCGATCTGGCTATTGAACTTTGTAAAAATCTTTAAGGTCTCGGTTGGAGTCTTAGGCTATCCAACTATCTTTTGCCGACCAAATCATCAGGCGATTTGGCTGTTAAACTTTATAAGAATCTTTAATGTGTCAGCTGGAGTCTCATGCTATCTTACCGTTCTTTGGCCGACCAGATCCTCAGGCAATCTGGCTGTTGAACTTTGTAAAAATTTTTAAGGTGTCGGTTGGAGTCTCAGGCTATCTGACCGTTCTTTATCCAACCACATATTTTGGCTCTGACTCTTGATCTTTGTAGAAATCTTTAAGACCTCGGTTGAATTCTGACGCAATCCAACCATTTTTTGGTTGACCAGATCCCCAGGTGTAGACACTCCATTTTTGATTAAACCGAACATCGGCCGGTTCTCGTAGCCTTTCGATGATGAAAAGTGCATCAGTCACGTCAAAATGAGCTTCTACATGTATCCGAAAGTCTGAAGAGTGCTTCTAAACGCAACCCAAACACCCCGAAACACCTGGAAACAACCCGAAACACCCCGAAAATACCAAAAACACCCCTCGGTGCCACAAACCCAGTTCACGCCACCTCACATGGCGCACGCCCCTTTCCCCCAAAATATCTCACGCTTACTCAAAACTCAATTGCTAGCATCCCGCCATATTATTTTAATCCACTAACCCAAACCATCTTAGGACCCCGAAACAAACCTAAACCGACCTTAGAACCAAGCGCTGCGCCACCTCAAGTGGCGCATTCCCCTTCCCACATGGCACACGCCACTTGAAAGGAGACTTGGACACTAAGTCATCTCCTTGCCCAAAATTTCCTATAAATAGCACCTCCCCCCACCATTTAGGATATATCTCTCTGATCGGGAAAAACCTTCCAATCTCTCGTATATCGAAAAAACCCTAAAAATCTCTCATAAGCCAAATTTCTATCCAATTACACCCCGAACCTATATATTCCAACCCGAACCCTCACCAACTTCAGACTCTTCTACATTTGGAAGGACCCAAAGGCTCGAAGATCGTACGGAGGAATCCCCGGTGACGTGCCGTACTTGAGGAAAGACTACGGAAGCTGCTTGAAGCCTAGTTCGAGAAAGTACTCGAAAAGCTTGAAAACTGCACGGAAGGACTCTCGGAAGCCGTGGATATTGCTCACAACTTCACTAGCTCACGGGATATACGGTAGGTTTTCATACCCACTTAATCCATAAAATATTTTTTTTTGAAAACTTTTGTCCTTCAGTAAAAAAGGGGAGAAGAGGCCGTTGGTCTCCTTCTCCCGGGTTTTCTTCCTTCTTTTAAATAAATGTCCAAGCATATTTTTTTAGTCTTTTAATAGAATCACATGTTAAACTTTGTCTTTCTTCGTATTAGTCTTTTCGTAGAATCACATATTAGCCTTTTCTTTCCTTCCCTAGACAGCATGTTTTCTGCTTTAACAGCATGCCTTTTATGCCTAAACTGCGCTGTTATGCTGCCATCTCTCCATTTGACATGCCTAAGGTGCAAGTATGCATAGAAAGTCTTAGTCCTAGGTTAGGTTTTATTTTCTTGTTTGCTTTTGCATGTTCTCTCTTTAATCCCCTTTCAATATACGTTATTTTTGATAAATTTAAGACAAGAACAAGACATAACGGTTAAGTAGAGGCCGATCCTCGGATCGGGCAAGAGGGGTGCCTAACACCTTCCCCCCTCGTACCCTAGCTCACGAACCAAGATCTCTGGTAAGGACGGACTGGTTTTCCTTGAAAGACCCTTTTGGTTTCTTGGTTTATCCGAAAACTAAGTGGCGAATCCAAAACTCACGCGGTCTTCAACACAGACGCGTATTGAGGGAAAACCCCTCTCCTTTCCATGTTACGATCCCATATCTTTTTCGGAAGGGCGATGAGAGGGCGGGATCCCCACAGTCGTGTAAGTTTTCCCCCCTCTAGTGTTCAACCCTTGCTTCTAATAACTCTTTTCTTTATATACTCCCCAAAAAATATGCCTCGTAATTAAAATTAAAAACTAAAGTCGCTGCAAAGCGTTCGGACGCTTATAATTCACGTCCGGACATTTTTGTCCAGAGGCTTGTCCTTTGCTCGAGCGTTCGGACGTTTGTGATTTGTGTCCGGATATTTTTGTCCAAAGACCATTCCTTCTTCTAGCGTCCGGATGTTTGATGAATTGCGCCCAGACGTTTATTGCCAGTTTGCACTTTATCCTCATTTTTCATTATTTTCTGCTTTTAACCCAACTTTGTCACTTGATCAGTTTGTACCTATTGCTGCATGAAAATACAACTAATACACATATTATATTAATGATTCAAGAATGTGGAATGTACGTTGGACCGCTTAAAAGTGGTCTTTTAAGCTCAGAGCACACCCCCAACTTACATTTTTCTAGTCTTCGAGCAAAACAAAAACCAAAGAAAGAAAGAAACAAGCCAAATTTCTTATTCAGGGTGATCAATCACGAAGCAAAAATGAAATCTGTTAAACGATGCGATATATATAACATACATACTTCAAAACACTACTTGATCGTACCAAAGGTTATGTGCCAAAATTACTCGGAGTGTATGTGTTGGATTGGCTAACACGACTAAAAACGCGATTTCAAAGTTAGAAACAAGAATCAAACTGTTATCAGAACTATGCTTTGACTCAACGCTCACTGGGAGTGCACTCAACAAAGGACTGCTCAGAAACTGACATCTTCTAATAAACTCAAAACATGGTATGTGGCAGAAATGATAAAAGCAAAGCCAATTATTCTAGATACTCAAGACTCGAAAAGCGTTGTAATCAATGAATGTACATAGCCTCATGAAAAAGGATGTTGAATGTCAAGAATTTTAAAGGAGAATGTTACACACTATCATCTAATCATTATGTCCACCATTCCATTCAAGTCTTCTTTAGGATCAATTAGGACTTTTACATTTGGTTGTAACATTGGGTAAATGGGAGTGTACATGGTATAGGTCAAAAGAACTTTTTTTCTTGCAAAAATTCATGAGAATAATCTTGTTAAAGTAAAAAGTCTTCATTTTCACTTCATACATTATTTTCTTTTCTTTTAACTACCATTATATTTTTTTTCACCATCTTCTTCTCTTTTTATTTTTATTTTTTATAATCGAATAAGAATTTGATTTTCTTGTTCTTTTTCCATATTCTCTTTTTCAATATTTTCTCCCATTTTCAACCACTATCCTGTATAGGATATCCACATTTGATTTTTTTCTTTTAACTATCTTTTCTTGCTCCTTTTTACTGTATTTCATAAACTTGCAACTTAAGACATTTTAGAATCTGGAATTTAAAAAAGAAAGTTATCATATTTTGGCTCAAACTGGTGAACTAAGGGATAATTTAAAAGAATATAATTCATGGCTCAAACGCACAAAGATGGCCTAAAATCACCTCCTAAAACTGACTTGAATTTTCAAGTGCCCATAAGTTCAAGAGTTTTAGTAGTGTAGCACAAATGATGCATTTATGACATTCAATCGAAATGAAAGAAAAATGAGTCTTTTCAACAAAATATGTAAGTTTCCAAGGAAAAGAGAATATATAAGCTGTCACTCTGTACGAAAGATATGCTCAAAATTCACAAAAGGTTACAGTCTCCACAAGCGTTCATTTAAAAACTTAATTTTATGTCTACTTTTTCAATCGGAAAGTTAGTTACGTAGCCAAACGTGCATTGTGATAATGACCGAGTTCTTTGACATTAAAAATAGGTAATATACAGTTAGCGTAAAGAATTATACTGTCGAATATATACAATGTTAACAAGAATCATTTAAGCTTAAATATGTCACATTAGTTTTTATTTTTTAGTTTTTATTTTTTATTTTTTTTATGGTTAATTCGAACTTACCCCCAAACTACCCCCAAGCTTTAAAGGTCATTGTCCCAATGGCATGCAAAAAGAACTAAAAGACAAAAAAAAAAGAAGAATACACCTCAAGATGGTGCGAAGTGGGATGGATCAGAAAGTCGTTCTAATTGCAATGCCGTGAAACCTATGTAATAGAACAGAACACGCCCAAACCAAACAGAAATCCATGAATAATATAAAGGAAAGCATAAAAATTACACTAATGTTGATAAATAATAAAAAAAGTAAAATAAATTGGGGTGCAAATGCACGTACAATGCGACTACGGGACGAAAATAAAAATAAAAGAACAAAAATACATGAAAGTAACCTAGCAGCAATCAGTAAACTAAAATGAAGCTCAGTGGGCACCATTGCTCGGATGGTGGCCGCGTCTGGGTGGTGGCTCAATATGATGAGCAGTCTTGAGCGCCCTCAGCATCTCCCGCTACTCCTCCATGTCCTCCTCTGCTCGGCTAAGCCTCCCGTCAATATGGGTGAGATGTTCGGTAATATGGCTGAGCTATCTGATAAGAGCCTGATACTCTATGTAGGACATGGTCCAAGCTGGTAGGGGCAATGATGAATCGGGCTCAGAGGTGGCTCCTGATGGTGGCACAACCACGTTATCGTTGTCGCTGTCGTCAGACTCCTCGTCTACTCCTCCTCTCCTCTACAGGCATAATAAACTGCGGGTGCTCTTTGACCACTGGGCAAAGGAGTAAATGTGTGGCCTATCCTCGGGTAAATCAGATCCCAGAATGAAAGAGAAATGAGAGCACTCCAGGCATGAACAATCAGATTCGCGAAAGGCAGCAAATGTGTTCTGCGCGGGCTCATCAGGAAGCGATGCATCTCGTCAATGATAAGGAAGGGGATGGAGGCCCGCACACCGGTATGAAAGGTATAAAGAATCTGGAGGAAGGTCCCACGGCGCTCATCCTTGTGGCTTATGGAAAAGATATTGGCCCGAAGGACCACATCCACAAACCACAACGTGGAGTCCAGAACACCTCGACGAGTGAAAATGGAGCTGACGTCACCACGATCGGAAGTAATGACGTCTATCATGATAGAGGTAGGGGTGTCGGCCAGAAAAATAGGAGAGGAATAGTCGTGGAGCGTGATTCCCAGAACACAAGCAACGTTATTAGTAGAGATAGCGACGTCACGACCGTCGATGGTGGACCGAACAACATTTCGATCGCCCGCATCGACGTGAATGTTTTGATAGAAAAGTCAGACAATGCGGGGGTACGAATGTGGGAACAGACCAAGAAGAAGGGTGAGAGATCGTTCTTCCAATAACGTGATCCCCCTCTAGGCAAGGTTATCGGATTCAAAGGGGCCATCGACTGGGAAGGCGATCATGATGTGCATTTTGTGGTTGGCCCATACATTGGAGGGGGTAGATATCAGCAGTGTAGGGTTGGAAGATGAATCCCCGTGACTTCGTTTAGAAGCGCTGGAGCAACGTCGGGAAGTCATTATTTTGACACCGGACGGGAAGAGAAAAGAAAATGAAAGTGAAGAGAGAGAGAGAGAGAGATGGTTCAAAAGTCACGGGAAAACTTATCAAAAAACTTGAAGGTCGCCGAAAAGTTTGAACGAAAAACTTGAGTCTCGCCGAAAAATTTGAAGATCGCCGGGAAAATCGAACGAAAACTTTAGATTTTCGCCAAAGAAGATGGACGGGGCCGAAAAAATCGAACGGAGAACTTGAATCTCGTCGGTAAATTTGAAAGTGAGAGGAAGAGTAGGAAGGCTTGTGGGAAGAGAGAGAGAGAGAGAGAGATGAATTTAGAAAGGAGAGAATTAAAAGACAAGAAGAAGAAAAGTTCGGGGGGGGGGTGTGGAAACCAACTGCCATTCGAAATTTGAATACGTCCAGACGCAGGTGATGAGCGTCCGGATGTTTTTTGGCAGAAAGCTCGGTCGAAGAAAACACGTCCGGACGTGAGTGATGAACGTCCGGACGTTTTTGGCAGAAGGCTTTTGAGGGCAAACATGTTCGGACGCAAGTGATGAACATCTGAACGTGGAACGACATATTTTTTGCCGAAGAAAACGTCTGGACGTAAGTGATGAACGTCTGAACGTAAACCTCTAGAATGGGTTCCCATCTTAAAATGTTCAGACGTGGGAAAAAATGTTCGGATGCTTGCCTCGTATTTTTTGTGTGGTTTTTTTCCTTGTTTCTCTTTGGTTTTATGACTGACTATTAAGAAACAGTATTGGATTTTCTCCCAAGAAGAGCTAAGTTTACCATTTTCAGCCTGATGCCCACAACATTCAATGAGTTGGATAAATCGAA
>JAUTBS010157191.1:0-12218 GCA_032361285.1 Aequorea victoria | reverse complement strand
GATGAACTAGTGTAAAGGGCAGACCTTCTGTTCTCATCGGCAGTAATGGTCGAGCCCTTACCATCCAAATTCAAGATGACACAGATGAAGGCTTTTGATGGTCTGAAAGATCACTTTGATCATTTGAAAACATACAAGGCATACATGCACCTTCATGTGGTCCTAGAAAAAATTATGTGATAAGCGTTCCCAACCACCTTGAAAAGGTCAACTCGCATATGGTTTAGCAAGTTGACAAGTGGGTCCGTCGCCACGTTCACTTAGTTAAGAAAGCTTTTTATGGGACACTTTATAGGAGGACAGAGGCATATGAGGCCGGCCACATATCTCCTCAATGTCAAGTAAGACAAGACCAAGACATTACGTCACTATGTCACTCAGTTTAATGCCGAAACTATGAATGAAGATAGCATTGATGATAAGGTGGCACTCACAGCGTTCATGGGCGCCCTTCAACCAACAAAATTTCTTTTTTTGTTGGCAAAGGCACCCCCGACCAGCATAGATGAACTCATTGTTAAGGCGCAATAAAAAATGAATGCCGAGAATGCAATGAGTGCCAGAGAGGATAGGTCCTCATAGCCAAGCAAGAAGAGTGTCCGGACAGAGAAGAATGACAAGAGAAAAAGGGATAGACTAGACAAATCGAGGTCATCCCGAGATTTGGATCGCCAATAGCACAATCAGGCCGATTCTAAACGGCCTCAGATACTTACTAGTAAGTTCGATAAGTACACCCCGCTGAACATCCCCGTCGACCAGGTGCTGCTACAGATCAGGAATGATCCCGAGCTGCGGTGGCCAAAAAAGTTTAAGACACAGCCCAACCAAAGTAATTTAGATAAGTATTGTTGATTCCATAAAGATCATAACCACAACATCAAAAACTGCTTCGACTTAAAAGAGAAGATTGAAGCACTAATTCAGACGGGAGGACTTAGCAGATTCCTGGATGGTCGGAAAAATAAGGAGGAGCCGAGATGTCAGTAGACAGACCTCTCCCAGTTGATTGGGGCAGAGACGAGAATCTTACAGGAAAGGTCCAGGTCATTTCTGGCGGGTTCGCTGGTGGAGGAGAAAGTAGCTCGTCTAGGTGGGCCCATTCCATAAGAATGAAAATTGAGGGGTCGCACGAGGTCTACGTGGAAGACCGTCTGAGCAAAACTTCTAAGACAGAGGAGGTCATAACTTTCTCTGATCTTAATGCTCAAAGAGTTCAATAGCCTCATGACAATCTCCTAGTCTTCACCATGGTCATTGTGAACTATAAGGTATGCATAACCTTGGTCGACAACGGCAGTTCAACTGACATACTATTCTAAAATTCCTTTGATTATCTCAACATAGGCCAAGAAAAGCTATACTAAGTAAAATCACCTCTGGTAAGATTAACTGGAAAATAGGTTTAGCCCCTAGGGTCGATCGAGTTTCCTTTCATGATCATCTCTAGCCCCAAGCAAATGACAAAAAAATGATTAATTTCATAGTGGTAGATTGCCCATCCGCCTATAATGTGATATTAGAGAGAACAGCCCTTAACCAACTGAATGTGATCATGCTGACCTACCACCTCATGATCAAGTACCTGACCGATCATGGAGTGCTAGAGCTCTGAGCTTATCAAATGACGGCTAGGGTGTGCTATGTCACCTCTCTCAGAGAGCCAAAGTTGAAGGGGCCAATAACTTTTGACACCGCTGAGGTTAGAGATGAAGAGTTCATTCAAAGAGGGGAGCCATCAGAAGAGCTGATCAAAGTAAGTATAGACAAGAGCCGACCTGGTCATGAGGTCCAAATCGGGTAAGCTTGCCTCCTGAATTCTAGGCAAAGCTGATCCAATTTTTTGAGAAACATCGATCCATTTTTGCATAGACACATGAGGACATGTTTGGGATCAAACCGTATGTGATCTCACACCACCTGTGCGTTGATTGGCTCCATAAGCCAGTCAAGCAAAAATAATAGATCTTCGCTAAGGAAAGGAATGACGCCATTGCGACTGAGGTCGATAAGCTACTAAATGAATGATTCATCTAGGAGGTACACTATTCTGACTGGCTAGCTAATGTGATCCTGGTGAAGGAATCTAATGAAAAGTGGCGAACGTGTGTGGACTTTACGGACCTGAACAAGACTTGACCCAAAGATAGTTATCCCCTCGCTAGGATTCATCAATTGGTGGACTCAACCAGCGGCCATGAGCTTCTCAGCTTCATGGATACGTTCTGAGGATACAATCAGATCCTCATGAACAAAGTTGATCAGGAGAAGACCTCTTTGATAACCAATCAGGGAATCTACTACTACAAAGTGATGCCATTTAGTCTCAAGAATGCAGTGGCCACTTACCAGTGCATGGTCAACCTCATGTTCAGAAAATAGATCGTTCGGAATGTCGAAGTCTACATCGACGATATACTGACCAAGAACAAAAAAGCTAGAGACTATCTTGCAGACCTCAAGGAAGTTTTCTAGGTACGTCATAACTTTATTATGAAGTTAAATCTAGCTAAGTGTGCATTCAATGTATCAGGAGAGAAGTTTCTCAGGTTTATGGTCATCTAGCAAGGAATCGAAGCTAACCCCAAGAAAGTTAGAGCAGTCCTAGACATGCACTCCCCAAAAATGATAAAAAAAAGTACAAAAGTTGACTGGACGATTGGCAGCCTTAAATCGGTTCAATTCAAGGGTAACTGATCATTGCATGCCATTTTTCAACGTCTTGAAGAAAGCATTTGACTGGACCAAAGGCTGTGAGCAAGCCTTCGCAAACCTGAAAATGTAACTGGCGTCCCTACCACTGTTGCCCCAAACCATGCCAGGAGAGAAAGACTTCCTCTACTTAGTAGTCTCGAAAACCGCAGTCAAGTCATCCCTCGTTTGTGATGATATAGTGGTACATATGCCTATTTACTATGTTAGCCAAGAATTCTATGGAGCAGATTCTAGATACCCACGGGTGGAGCAGCTGGCTTTCGCCTTAATCACCTCGGCTAGGCGGCTGCACCCCTACTTCTAGGCCCACGCTATAGTCATGCTAACTGACAAGCTATTGAGACAGATATTATAAAGACCGGATACCTATGGAAGATTGGCGCAATAGTCGGTGGAGTTGGGCTAATTTGACATCTAGTATCAACCACGACTAGCTATAAAAGGATAAGCAGTAGATGATTTCATAGCAGAATTCATGATATCAGAATTCATTCACTTTGAGCAGTAACAGAATCTCTCGGTGACCGAAGTTCAACAAGAGGTCGAGATTAACTTCGATGAACACCAGGTATGGACAATCAATGTCGATGGAGCCACGAATCATGGGTCCATGAATCAATCGGCTAGCTGCGCTAGTTTAGTTCTCGTTTGTCCTCAAGGCAATGTACTAGAATATGCAATGCATTTTGGATTCTGGGCCATCAATAATGAGGCAAAATACGAAGCGGTCATAACTAGACTCAAGCTGGCACTAGCAATGGGTGCGAAGCAAGTAAAAATCTCAAGCGACTCCCAACTGATGGTTGACCAAGTAAAGGGAGATTTTGAAGTCAGAGAAGAGCAAATGAAGGCTTATAGGGCCATCATAGAAGTGCTCAAGCTTAGATTTAATAAGTTCCTGATTGAAAGAGTCCATAGGGACAATAATCAAAGAGCCAACGACCTTGCTCGGTTGGCCTCAGCTCCTGAGGGGCAGGTAGGTCAGGAAATACTGACAGAGTACCTGACTTAGCCGACTACAAGTGAAGAAAAGATACCAAGCACAATGGTCAACATGACTCAAACCTGCGTGGTTTGGACAGAAAGCATCATCAATTTCCTGCGAAGTGGCCAGCTATCGACTGACAAAGTCGAAGCAAGAAAGTTAAGGTATCGGGCGAGTAAGTACGTGCTTATCGATGTCATTCTATACAAATACGATTTCTCAGCACCCTACCTATGGTGCATCTCAAAGAAAGAATCACAGTACGTGATGAGAGAGATACACGAGAGAATATGCGGCAATCACTTAGGTGTAAGGGCCCTATCAGCAAAAATCTTAAGGGCCAGCTACTACTGGCCCACAGTGCAAAGGGATGCAGAAGAATTCGTCAAAAGGTGCAACAAGTGTCAGAGGTTCGCGATCATCCCTAGACGGGCCAGAAGAGCTCACAGTGATCACTACTCCCTGGCTATTCGCCCAATGGGAAATTGATATTGTGGGATAATTCCGGATCGGGAGAGGACAGGTGAAGTTTGTGATGGTGGCAATCGACTAATTCACCAAATGAGTAGAATCAAGACCGATGGAAAAGATTACCAAGAAAAAGACTATAAATTTTGTTTGGAGATCAATCATATGTCGGTTCGGGATCCCAAAGAGCATCATAACAGATAATGGTAAATTGTTCAACAACAAAGAGTTTAGAGAGTTTTCTGGACGCCTGATTATCCAAAATAGGTACTCATCCCCGACCTATCCACAAGCTAATGGACAGGTTGAGGTAACCAAAAGAGCCATTCTGAAGATTATTAAGACAAAGTTAGAGGCAACAAAGGGCTTATGGGATGAGGAACTCCCAAACATTCTATGGGCATACCGAATGACAGTACGAACTCCAAGGGAGGAAATCATATTCATGCTCGCCTTTGAGAGTGAAATTTTTATCCCAGTGGAGATTGAATTAGCTAGTTACCGAACTACCAACTTCGATGAAGATGCAAATGCCTGAACCCTCAGAGAAGGCTTGGATCAGATAGATGAAGTTCGAGAAGTCTCAGCTCTTAGAACAACCGTCTACTAGGAAAGGATGAAGATGTACTATGACAATAACGTTGGGAAAAGAGAGTTCAGGATAGGTGATTTGGTCTTTAGAAGGTGTCACTTGCGACCAGAGATGCCCGAGAGAAAAAGCTAGGGTCAAGCTGGAAAGGACCCTACCAAGTTAAGAAATGAGTCTGACCTAGGGTGTATCGACTAAAAAACTTGAATGAAAAGACATTTCTGCATGTATGGAATGCCAAGCACCTTAGAAAATACTACCAGTGAAAGCTTGTAAATAGTCTCAATAAAAGTATCCTTTCTTTTCTATGTCCTCTACTTTATGTTTTCCTTCGCTAAGTTTTATAAGTTCAACAGCCAGGTTGCCTGAGGACCAGGTCGGCCAAAAAATGGTTGAATTGCCTAAAAATCCAACCGAGTCCATAAAGACTTTTACAAAGTTTAAAATCCAGGTCGCCTGAGGATCTATTCGGTTAAAGAACGGTTCAATTGCCTAAGAATCTAACTGAGACCTTATAGACTTCTACAAGTTCAACAGCAAAGTCGCCTAAGGACCTGGTTGGCCAAAGAATAGTTGAATTGCCCGAGAATTCAACCAAGGCCTTAAACACTTCTACAAGTTCAACAGCCAGGTCGCCTGAGGACCTGGTCAGCCAAAGAACGGTCGGATTACCTAAGAATCCAACCGAAGCTTTAAAGACTTCTACGAAGTTCAATAGTCAAGACGCCTAAGGATCTGGTCGGCCAAATATCAGTTGGATTGCTAAAAAATCCAACCAAGGCCTTAAAGACTTCTATAAAGTTTAACAACCATGTCGCCTGAGCACCTGATCAGCCAAAAAATAGTTGGATTGCCTGAGAACTCAATTAAGGTCTTGAAGACTTCTACAAAGTTCAACAGTCAGGTCGCCTAAGCACCTAGTCGGTCAAAGAACGGTTAGATTGCCTGAGAATCTAACTGAGACCTTAAAGATTCTACAAAGTTCAACAACTAGGTCGCATGAGCACCTAATCAGGCAAAAAATAGTTAGATTGCCTGAGAACTCAATCGAGGTCTTGAAGACTTCTACAAAGTTCAACAGTCAGGTCGCCTAAGGACCTAGTCGGTCAAAGAACGGTTAGATTGCCTGAGAATTCAACTGAGACTTTAAAGATTCTAAAAAGTTCAACAACCAGGTCGCTTGAGAACTTGATCGGCCAAAGAACGGTTGGGTTACCTAAGAATCCAACTGATGCCTTAAAGACTTCTACAAGTTCTACAGCCAAGTCATCTGAGGACTTGGTCGGCCAAAGAATGGTTCGATTGCTTAAAAATCCAACTGAGACCTCAAAGAATTCTACAAAGCTCGACAGTCAGTTTGATTTAGGATCTGGTCGATCAAACAACAGTCGGATTGCTTGAGAATTCGACCAGGACCTAAAGACTTGTGAAAATTCTACAACCAGATCACTTTAAGATCTGATCAGCCAAACAGCGATAGGATCGCTTGAGAATCCGACCGAGGCCCTAAAAACTTGGGAAAATCTTAAAACCAAATCGCTTGAAAACCTGGTTGGCCAAAATAAACATTTAGACCACTTAAGAATTCGATTGAAACCCTAAAAGCCTTAGAAGAAACTATAAAAAATTTGAAAGACAAACCGAGACATCCAATACTTGGTAAAAAGTACAAGAGAAAAGATACAAGACATTCAAAAAAAGAAAAGAATACAAGGCATTTAGGAAAAATGTTCCATTCATTCATTGAAGTTGTTTCTACAAAAAGCATAACAAAAATTACATAGAAAGCATAGAAAATGTTGTCCACTTCAGTTACGTTGGCTTGGGCATTCTTCTTTGCAGAAACTTTGTGCTTACTGTAACAATTCTTTGCACGATATCCTGATTTGTCACAGTTATAACACTTGCCCTTGAATTTGAACCCTTTGGAGTCTTCATCTTTGTCACCAACATATTTTTTCTTATTGTTGTTGGTTTTCGGCGCTTGTTCAATGACATTGGCCCTGGACTCCATCCTGGTCTTCTTTTCGGATTTGCGGTTGTCTTCCTCTATCCTCAGTTTGACAATCAATTCCTCCAGGCTCATATCTTTTCACTTATGGTTCAAGTAGTTTTTAAAATCTTTTCATCCTGCAGGTAGTTTTTCAATTATAGAAGCAACCTAAAAAGACTCACTCAAAGTCATACCTTCTGTATGAATATCATGTAGAATCAGCTAGAGGTCTTGCACTTGTTTGACAACAGGCTTGGAATCTACAATTTTATAATCCAGAAATTTACCGACAATGAATTTCTTCGCACTAGCATCCTCTATCTCATACTTATGATTCAGAGATTTTCACAATTCCTTTTCTGTCTTTATCAAACTATAGATACCGTACTAAACATTATCCAGTTCATTGAGGATATAGTTTCTATATAAGAAACCAACATGTTTTCAAACTTCCATCGCAGCGACCACCAGACGGTCGGCCTTGCCTTATATCAATGCCAGAGCATCCTCACGAAGAAATCTAGCCAGACTCAGAGTCGTAAGATAAAACAATATCTTTTGTTGTCATCTCTTGAAATCAGTTCCACTGAACTTTTTTGGCTTTTCTCCATGGTTTACTGGCACTGTTGGAACAACAGGCGGTATCACATGAGGCATTGCAACAACGGGATTAAGGTGAGCAGAATCAATAATTTGTGAATCCATTATATCTGTTTAATATACGCAACAATACAAGACAGATTCAATATGAAATCTAAATACAGTAGATAATTCTTGTTCAAAACAAAAATTAACACTAAAGCTGCTTTAAATTCTGTTTACAAAAATTAAATATGAACACTTTTTATTTATTTAAAAAATAGATTAAAAAAATAGGCACTGTTTTTTATTTAAAAATAGAAAAAACATATTATAAATTTTTTGTACTTTGTTACAGAAACAGATTACACAACTATTTTTTGAAAATAAAAATTCTAAAATAGATTTCTTCCAATTAAATTATGGAAAAAAAATTTCCTTTAATTAAATTTCGGAAAACAGATTTTTCCTACACTGTTTATAAAAACAGATGAAAAAAACTGATTATAAACTATTTTAAAAAATTCCAAAACAGATTTAATTAAAGATTAAATTTCATAAACAAATTCCATAAACATATTATAGATTAATTAAAAAATTAATTCCAGAAACGAATTTCAAAAATAGATTAAAAATTAATTCTGTTTTAATACTAATAGAATTTTTGTCTTAAGATTGTTGTAATAATTAAACCAATCTGTACCCTAAATTTAAAAGAAAAAACAGAATTACAGAAACTTAAATAACCTGTTTTGAATGTGATCGAGACTTGTGTACCACACAATCTTCTTAAGACAAAAAGAACATTGCTACGGTACTTTGAGATTAAGTCCGTATATCTCACAGGATACAACGATCTGAATGTTTATTTGAAGCATCACAACAATCAAACAATGCCTTCAAACTTTTATGTGTTTGAACTCTTTAATGCTTGAATCGAAAAATACAGAACAAAAGAATAGAGCAGAGTAGCAATGGAGCAGAGGGAGAGAAGGAATTTCGGATTTTAGTGTATTGAAATGGATAGAATCCGATTCTATTTATAGAACCCAACCCGTACAAACCGAACTGGTTCCACCGGTTCATTTAAATTGAACCCACCAGTTCGGTTTAACCTCCAACAGAAAGAAACCAACTTGAACCCACTGGTTCGGTTTTCCCTCCAACGGTCATACCTGAATTTTGAATTTTGGATTCTTTTAGGCGCCAAAGTTTTGGATAAAATTTAAATAGTTTTTTTGTAAAAATTTAAGGATACCCTCCCGCGACCCGAACCCGAGCCCGCCCCGCCCCAGCACGGCACGGCCCGCCGGCCGACCGGTTAGCGATGGCAGTGGCGGCTCAAGGTACTTGTGAACTTTTTTAGTTACGCTCATTGATGACAGAATTGGGTGTTCCGATTTTAGATTCCTATACATTGTCCTGTGATAACAAATCACCCATTATGCTCACCTTAGATTCAGTCCTTAATGAAAAGACTAAACATATTAAAATTGGAGTTCATTTCATTAGGAAAAAAATTCAATCATGGGTTATCACCCCAAATTCTATTTTCTCATCAGATCAGACAGCAGATATGTTCACTAAGCTAGTTAGGCTCTCTCCCTTAAGGTCTTCTCTTGTTAAGTTTGGTCTCGTTGATTTCTTTGCACTAACTTGAGGGGGAGTGTTGGAGATTGTCAATAAATCTAGTATTTATTCTTTACCATTTATGGTCATATTGACCACATCTTTTTGTATATATATGATTTCTTTGATTTCTTTTCTTATTTAGTCTTTGATTTTTTTTCTTAGTTAGGTCTCCCTTTATATATATATATATATATATATATGTGTGTGTGTGTGTGTGTGTGTGTGTGATTATAGTAGAAATAAAGATTAAGAGATTTTAATCCTAAATTTCTTCTATCCTCATAGTGCATGTAGATGTAGATGATATAGTTTTGACAAGTAATGATGTTGAATAGATGTCACAACTCAAAACTTGCTTGGTAAAAGAGTTTGAAATCAAAGATCTCGCTCCCTAATGCTACTTTTATGGGATTGAAGCTGCTAGAACAGATAAGGACATCTTCATCTCTCAAAGAAAGTACATTTTGAATTTTCTTAAAAAAACTGACATGATGGGTTGTAGGCTATGAAGCACAGGTGCAAGTATGGGATATGGGTACACCGTTATGATAAAACCTAAAAAATAGGGTACGGGTACGACTACGGTACGATAGTAAATTTATTTATTTTTATATTTTGTAGTCTTGCATAATATATATGTCAAACACAAAATTATTTTTAGTTTGTAAAAGAAAAAAGAATATATACTAGATCATAAAAAAATATTAATATTGTCATCCCAACACTGTATAATTGTTGGTTTCGATGGAAAATGGTGATATTAACTCTATTGGACAACAATTGCTATGACTTTCGTATTGATTGAAAGTTGTTTTCGACAGTCCCAAACCTTGAGAGAATGTATCTGAAGATCTATTTTCTTATATAAATTTAGGTTTTTAGCATTTTTTTAAATTAAAGAATTTAAATTATGCTTTTTAATATTTAAATTTTTTCTTATGTTATATAAATAATGATATTTAGAGAGGCTGCCCTAACTTTTGGGTAATCACTCTCATTAGTCGTTTATTTTGTTCTTTCTCAATTTTTTTCTCTCATCTATTTGATTCTCGTCTAGTATTCTTCAATTCTAACTTTTAGTTCTGTACTTTTAAAGACCACTTTCCTTTTGAAGGACTACTTGTCATTTTGCTTATAATATTTTTGTTACTTACCAATTTTATTCTTGGTTTCAACACTAAGAAGAAACTATTCTTTGTTAAACTCACAGTTTCCCCCTACACAATTCTTGTAAAAGGTTCATATGTAAAAGAAAATGCATTTTAGGCGTATCCTGTATGTGATTATGTTTTGTTTATACATATCGCGTGGAATAGAATATTTCTCTGAAGAATATGCATTACTGAAATGACATAACCTGATGTTATACCATTGCAACAGCTTGTCCCAAATGGTTTGTTGTTATTTTGAGTGTAAATGTTCAGTAGGTAGCTAATTGGGTGGTTTATTGCAGTTAAATCTAAATTAGGTGATGACGGAAATTGCAACTTGAGAACTATAATTGGAGCTGGTCTAGATGTGATTGCTAGTTTAACAAAGGATTGCATTAATAGTATTCATCGAGTAGAAAATAAAAGGTCTATCTCGTGCAAGATGCTGCAAATGAAGCATGCTTTTTTTCCCTCGAACAAATGTCTTCATTGGCTAAACTGGCTTATGAAATTGAACGTCTGACAGAAAACAAAGAGAATGATTCCATCTTGTTCGCAGTCATCCAATGTTGCACAAAATGTATCCAGACTATTCTTGCTGATACCAACATACTGGTAAGAAATTTCAATGCATTCAGTATTTAGGTGTTTTCATTTACCATTCATCAGCACTGGTCAGCAGCTGGTGGGAACTTTCGTGTAGGTTCTATCAATTGGGTTGCAAATGCTGAAAAGCATGGTACAGAGAGGCACCAATTCTGGAAGCAACTCTTTCCTACTGTTCTTTAATGGGGAGCTTGTTAGAGATATTTTCAATCTAATTGGCAAAATGTTAAGGGTATTCTTTCCTTATCAAAAAATTTCACTTATGTCTAAATTCAATTTTCATCACTCTGAAGGAGCTTTTCGATGCTATTGATAACAAAAACCCGTTAGCAGAAAAGCAGCGTCAATTGCTGGTGAGTGTTTGAGAATCTTGGTTATTCTACAGACATTATCTAAAGCAAGTGAATGTTAGAAAGGTCTTTTGAATCTGATTTTGGAAGACATTGTCATGGTTTTCTCAGTAGTAAATGATGGTCTTTATTCGGTAATACGAACCTTTAAAAATTCACTTATCAGTTGTTGTGTTGTCTATTTTATTCTGATTGTGCATATTATTGACAGGAACTCAATGATTTAGGCAACATGGACAGAAAGCTTATTTCTCAACTTGCTCAAATTCCTTCCTCTGCGGTTTATTTGAAGGATATTTTGTTAGCGATGCCAGTAGCAAACATGCAACAACTTCAGGTGCTTTTCTTTCTGTCTCATGTTGCCTTTGAGAAACAACTTTTTTTATTGATCATTTGAAGAGCATTGATTTTGGAGGAGAAATAAGATTTCATACTCACTTATGGTTTTTGAAAGTGGTATCCTTTATTCTGCAACACTTTTCAAATGGTTGAATGTTTAATATTGTTGACGTTTCTAGCATCCTTCAGCAGAAACTTTTGCCTAGCATTCCCATTTGTTGGCCCCACTTTTAGCCCTGATGTTTTAGATCTCTTACTAAAACCGACCACCTCACCATTCATCTCTTCTTATATTGTAAGAAAACAATAATATGTCCATCGTGTAATTGTAATACAAACTTCCAAAATTTCAGTTATATAGTAAATTGTGGGAGTTCTTCATCCACATCTTTCAAGAGCACCAACTAGTAATTTTTTTCCCCATTCAATGAAGATCGTTAGTCTATTCTACCACATCTGTGGACCAAGGAAACATATTGTATATTGCTTCTTAATTATTGGCTTGGCCTAAACCAAACTCCAATATTAGCTTCTCCTTTTATTTTTATTTTTATTCTTCATTCCGTGATTGTTTACTCCCCTACCCCAACCCCTGTTCGGGCACGGAAGTTATGGAGAGCAAAATATGAATGATATTGAAACCAGTGGTTATCAGTATCTCCAAGTTCTATTCAGATACATGAGCAGTATTCTTTACTACTAAATTTTATTCTTGATCTTAAAATGACATGCAAAATGTTAATGAGCACTTAGTTAAACAGTTTAATGCACTTTCCTGTATTAGTTGTTACTATGAAAAATTACACTTATT